>JASANV010001567.1:0-170987 GCA_030849715.1 Trypanosoma mega | reverse complement strand
GTGCGTCATCGCCTTGCGAAGCGTCATGTTGGAAGATACCACGTGCCGCGAATGTCCACGAATGTTTGGCTCAATCGTCACCATGTTGCGCGTTGTGAAAACTGAGGCACTGAAACCGAGAGCGTGGGCAACCTCGTGGGCAACTGAACGAATGGCAAAGTACGTGTGTGCAATGGTAGACGGAGCCACATTCATGACACCAACAAGAGGACGTCCATTGGGCAAGTTTGCACAACGCGTAGCCCACGAAAGAGCACCATTTTCTATTGGACCAGCAGCAGCATACAAAACGAAGTCAGCGTTGTCCACACCAGAAAGCCTGTGCGAACGCGGCACCAAGAACGCCTTGCATACCTTTGCAGAAAATCGCGGGACCAAAAAGGGACTTGAAATGCGTTCAACAAGAAGACGGTCGGTGTGGAGCTTCAGTGCCGCGGGAATGAGTTTCTTTATAAGAACACGGCGTTTTGCATGAGTTAATATGTCTGCAGCGGTGCAAACAACGGATCCACCAAGGAAGTTCGGCCGCATCTGATTCTCGGCGAAGCAAAACCTCGACACACGTCGCAGGTCCTCCGTAGAAACGGTAATGCGGAGAGGATCCCAACCCGACTGGGACACTGTGTACGCCTCCCATCCCTCTGCTCCCCGCCTCGGCAACTCCGGCACAATCGTCACGGGAACACTCTCGGCGTCCTTCAGAATCTGGTCGAACATGCAGCGATGCTCCGCCTTGACAAGACACCCTGTCGCGGCACACAGCAAAAGCAGAAGTAAAGCACAATTCACGAAGCGCATCTTCCTTTTTCGTTCAAGTTTTATAAAAAGTGAGGGTAAATTAAAAACAAAAAAAGTTATAAAACAAGTCAGCAACAACTGCAACAAAAAAAAAATTATAGCGAATTAGTTTTCGCATAACAATTTATTCTTCAAATAGATAAAAATCCAGTATTACAAAAAAAAAAAAAAACAATGTCGATGTTTCACAAATGGAAATTTGAAAAAGAAAAAGTGAACAAAATTAAGTGAGGATGACCGTATAAAGAGGTTAAAGCGAAAAATTCACCTGTTGTCTAACGGTGATTTCGATTCGCTGGTTTTCGCTTTTCTTTTTTGGATAATTTTCAGCATCACCTTGTTGATAAGGAGCAAATGTGACGTGGTTTTTTTGTTTTTTTTTGAAAGTAGAATTAACTTTCGTATGATTTAAGACGGGCAGCATCATTTTCTCGCAGTTCTTGAAGCTTTGTATCAAAAATGGCCATATCGTCTTCCTTTTCATTAACAACTGAAGTGGGTGGTTTTTGTCCAGAGGCGAAACTGTGCTTGAACAGAGAAGGTGCATTGTTTAAACAAGCATCTTTATTGCTAAGTTTGCTGTTATGCTTAGCAGCGATAGCAGACCATTCCTCATGTAAAGGTTTTGTTGGCGGTGTGTTTGGTATAGCAACCATAGGAAAAGGTATTATGTCATGCAGCTCAAGGGACATAAAGGGACTTTCTTGATGTGGTTGGTCCTCTTTTCCACGAAGGTATCGACGCTTCAAGGCGTGTAATAACTGTGCTTTATTACCCTTGTATTCGTGTACAACACTTTCTATTTCTGTGATTCGTCCAGGTTCGTATGTAGCAATAATCTTATAGACAAGTCTTCGTAGAGTGATGTCTTCGTGCGATAAGTGTGTGGAGTAAAGTCTAGCTGCCGTTTTTGCATCGGGTTCCGGACCTAACAATGCGGCATAATACTGTAACACCTCCTCTTCTTTCCCATCATATTTGGATAAGGTAACATCCACATCCTTTAGTAGATGAGGTGCATGGAAACCAAAGAGGGCAAGTAGACGTTGACGTGGAGTAAGTTTCGATACCCCCTCACTCGCATCACAACAGTAAGAAGTAGCGGCACCCATTACAGTTCTTTCACGACGATCCGATAATGCATACAGTAAAGTAAATAATAGTCTTCACAATTTAAAATGCATCACATAAAGTACAAAAATAAAAATAAAAATGAAAACGTCCGTCAAAAAAAAAATTGAAAAAAAAAGTAAGAATACATCGATGTACATACATAAATAAATACACAAGTAAAAGGAAACGACATTAAAAAATAAAATAAACAGAGTTAGAAAAAAAATAAACAAAGAAGAAAAAAAGAGGTTGCCTACCTCCAATAATTGAGAAAAAAGAATGAGGAACGCGCTCGCGCATCTTTATGTCATTTCCTTCGCTGTCTTTTTATCCTCCTTATCTTTTTATTTATATCAAAGAAAAGCTGGTCATGACATTGATAGCAATAATAATAATAATAATAATAATAAACAATAGCTTGAGAAGATATAAAAAATTTGCTTTTTTGTGTGTGGCTGTGTGCTTTTTGTTGTTGACTCATACATGTTTCTGTTAACCGAAACACTTGTAGAGATAGCACTGTCTAAAACAAACAAAACAAAAACCGAAGGAAGGAAAAAACAAACTTTACCGAGGCCTAAACAAAACCATGAGCAAAGTATGAAAATCCTTCTCAATTAAAACTTAAAAAACCAAAAAAAAAATACATCACTTTTTATGAAGTAAAAAAAAAAAAAAGAGAGGAAAATTTAATCTAAACGGAAGTTGCACTCCTAACACCTCCGATACCCAATCAACATACCAAACAAAAAGTTTAAAAAACTTTGAAGTAACATTGCTATAGCATGTTACATCAGAAAACTCTTTTTTCTGTTTTGATTTTGTTTTTCACAAAAATATATTTTTCTTTTGAGAGCAAGTGCTGTTGTTGACTTTCTTTTTCAGCCCGGATTTACCTGAAAAAACAGAATTTTTTCTTTTTTTTTTTTTTCTGTTCGAATTCTGTATTTACTCTTTTGTGTTTTGTATACAAATGAAGCAAAACCCTGGGAAAACCAAAGAAATAAACTAGAACAAACACGCAAAAAAAAAAAAAAAGAATTTGAAAGGAAAAAAAAACATCGTTTTGAACAAATGCTCTTATATATATATAATCATTTTTCTATTGCTCCAAAAAGTCGTTTACTTGTTTTTTTTTTATTTTCTGCTTTTCCTTTCTTCATTCTTCTTTAATCATTGTGTAAAGCTTTCACAGAAAAACAACAAAAAAAAAACAGGAGAATTGGCGAGGTGTATGTGATTGTCATTAACGCGAATCAAGCACCATGCGGCTGATCACAAGGCGCTGAATTTGGCTAGTTCCCTCAAAAATCGAAAAGATCTTTGCGTCTCGATACAACTTTTCCACTGGATAGCCTGTGTTATATCCATTCCCCCCAAACACTTGCACCGCCGATGTCACACACTTTTCACAATTGTCAGCCGCAAGTAATTTCGCACACGACGCGTAAAACGTATTGCGTCGCCCATGATCAATCTCATGTGCCGCCTTATACGACATCAATCGAGCCGCCTCTGTCCCTGCCGCCATGTCCGCCAACATAAACGCCACCGATTGGTGTTCCATAATGTGTTTGCCCATACTCTTTCGCTCCTTGGCGTAGGCGGTGGCCTCCTCCAGCGCCCGACGCGCCACCCCGACGGCGGCGATGGCGACGGGAGGTCGCGTGTAGTCAAACGCGCGCATCGCAATCTTAAACCCATCCCCGGGGGCCCCGAGAAGGTTTTCATTGGGAATCTCGACATTCTCAAATGTGATCCCGCGCGTGTCGCTGCAGCGTTGGCCCATGTTGATTTCCTTCTTGCCGTGTTGAATGCCCGGGGTGTCGGCGTCGAGGACGAAGCCAACAAACCCATCCGCGGACTTGGCGAGCAGAAAGTACCAATTCGCCACCCCCCCATTCGTGATCCACATCTTCTGGCCATTCACGATCCACTTGTCGCCTTTCTTTTCCGCAACCGTTTTAATTCCCGCCACGTCGGAGCCGGCGCCGGGTTCGGTCACGCAATACGCCGCCTTAAACGGCTCCTCCGACATGCGCCCGAGAAAGCGCTTCTTCTGCGCCTCGTTTCCCGCGAGAATGACGGGGTACTCGGCCAAACTGTTCGCCTCAAACGCCGTGCTCATGCCGGAGCATCCCCAGGAGAGCTCCTCATGCACGACGAGGCCTTGCATGCACGTCGCCCCCACCCCGCCATACGCGGAGGGCACGTGAAGGTTAATGAGCCCCAACTCCCACGCCTCCTTGAAGATGTCATGCGGGTACTCCATCGTCTGGTCGTGCTTGGCGGCGGCGGGGAGGATACGCTCTTTGCTGAAGCGGCGCGCAATCTCCTGGTACTCCCGCTCCTCGGGGGAGAGGTCAAAGGAGATGCCACTCGCCGCCGCAGAAAGTCGAGGGGATGTGCGACGAAGTAAGGAAAGGGAAGTGCGACGAAACATGATCCGATTCAGTGAGTTTTGGGAGGTGGATGAGAAAGTGGTTGTTGTCTTTTTTTTTCTTTTGAAAAAGAACCTTTTTGAGGGGAAGAACTTGAAAGGATGTAAAATATGTTTAGAGAGGCAAAAACATTTGATTTCAAAAAGAACAAACACGTTAATATATATAATTTAAAAAAAGTCCATAATTATGGCCGGACAACAACAAGAATTTTTTTTTTTAAAGCGTTATAAATCAAACATAGTTCTCCATCAAAGGAATGCATGAAATGTAATAGATAGTAGAGAAACCATACTTGTTAAAACTCAATCGTGTATATGCGACAATAACGGATTCACGAGTATTCCACAGAAGAGGTTCAATTCCTCTTTTTTTCTTGTGAATGTTTCTCACCTGAAACAGCAAACAAAAAAAGAAAAGATATGAGTGTCTCCATATGAGATTATACATATATATATATATATATATATATATATATATATGTATATATGTATACTTCTATGTGGCAACCATTAATGCGAAATGAAAAAGAAAAATTAAACGAAAACCACTTCAAATGAAAAAACATTTATATAAAATATACGGCGAAATCAGTGGTTGATGTTTTACATTTCATTCTCCTTCCGCCACCATTTTCACTTTCTCAAAAACGCGCCTGCGGTCGTTCTTGTTCCTTTACCTCCCCACCTCCTCACCTCCGTAACATCAACAAACGAGCACTCAAACCATATATATATATATATATATATATATATATATATGTATATGTATATCTACATACATATGACGTCCTCATTCATAATTCAGAAAGTTTTCATCCCCAATCGTCCAAAGCTGAATGGCCCGCACCTCCGCGCGTGGCTCACCGCCCTCGAGACTCACACCCGCCGGCAATTCCCCGTCACAAATGTCCATTAACAAAAGTGATTGTTTGAGCCCAAACGTTGGGCACGCTGTGCTGCATGACACACTTAATAAATCGTCATGTAAGAGAATGGCGGGCCCTTTCCCGCCCCCACCAATCGATAAGGTTCCGGCAAGAAAATGAACAAAGTAACGATTCGGAGCGTTTGTTGGAACAGTAAAAAAACGCAGCGATGGATTTGGCGTCTCTCCCTTTTCCTCATTCTCCTCCGCCTTGGTTTGGCAAAACACAAACGTCTCCTCACTGCCCGTGTACTTCCGCCCCGATGGTTGTGGAATACAGGAAAGGTATGCCCCAATCTTTATTTGACCCGACAATCCAACGGAGAGGAGGAGAATACTCGGCCTTTCTTTTCCTCCCGATTCTTTGAGGGCCAATTCCCCGCAGTGCTGCAACGCGGTTCGGGAGAAGCCGTGATACGCCTCACTAAACAAAAGACGCCAACGACGCCCTTGAAAGCGGGGAGGTATACGTGGTTGTAAGTCGAGGAATTGTTCATTGCTGAGCATAATGGTTGGTTGAACCGCAGCATGGCGGCGAAGAGAGACGTCCGGGGGGAGTTCCTCCAACGCGTGATTGACGTCAAAGGATGTCCGCATTAGCGTTACGGTTTCCTCCTCACCAACACTGTCAAAACGCATGAAGGGAAAAAAACACACCTGTTTTATTCCCATGATTAGTGTTATTTTGATGATGTTGTTGTTGGAGAGGTAGGCAAAGTTCCGCTCCAAACGGGTATATATATATATATATATATATATATATATATATATATATATATATAGAAAGAGATATATGGTGTGTGTGTAAATAAAAAAGAAAAAAAAAGGAAGAAAATTTTATTTTCTGATGGATTTCGCGGTTAAAGCAAAAAGAAAAAAAAAAATGAAAAAAAAAAGAAAGCTTTTTAATAATATATATTAGTATTATCATCATTTACTACTTTTTTTTTTTTTTTTCTCTGCTTATACAAAAAATAATAATAATAATAATAGTATTGCCGTGTTCAATTTTTATAAGTTTTAAGCGCAATGTCGAGTTGGTCTCATCCTCTAAAGACTTTAAAATTTCTTTCATTTTTTCCTCATTCTCATTTTCTCTTTCTCATTGCTTCTCGTCCTTTTTCGTTTTTCATCATGTCCTTACTTTTGGCAACGTATTATTATTATTACCACTACAGTATTTTAAAAGAAAGCATTACTCTTCCTTCAACACGCCACAGTAGAGAAAAAAAAAAAGAACAATAGGCCTCATTATTAATCAGAACACAATGCTTGAATGGGTACCCTACGCCAAATATATATATATATATATATATATTGCATTCACATCTCAACATCTCGTCTCTTCTATTCTTTTCGTTTTTTTTCCTTGGAAGTACACGCTTTCATCGTCTCTTTATTATTATTATTATTATGTTCATTTTCTTTGCATATGTGTAGGTGTGTTTCTGTGCATGGTGCCTTCATTCTGCCAATAAAGTAAAAACGACAAAAATAAAAACACGCAAAGTAAAAAAAGAATAGGGATCCTCACCAAAGCGTACTCCATTCCTTGTTACATTCGTCTCTTCCAATTTTCGTATCCAATAAATAAATGAATAATAGACATAAGCAGGCAAAAAAAAAACAAAAAAGAAGAAATATAATAAAGAAAAAAAAAAGGAAAAGGAGCCTTTCATAAGATACACGCACGCACACACATAAAAAAAAAAGAAGAAAACTGAAAGAAAAACGACAACGTAAAAAACGAAAAAGAAAAAGTCACTTCAGAGAATCTGGCACAACTATAACAACTTTCTTTGAGAAGTAAATTACTAATTGTAGCATCCAATCACCAACTCTATTTATTTTTAAAATATATTCTCTCTCTCTTTTAATCGCTTACCTTTTCCTTTTCATCGTGATTCGAGATCCCATTACCCCTCGTACGATCCTTTCCATTCCCATCCACCTCTCCCTTTTCCTTCCTTGCTGGTCGTTCCCGCCCATTCTGCGCTGTCAGTGGTTGCATGTGCAGAATCACGCGATCTGTTGTCAAATGACAGCGGAATTTATATGTTTCCCCTTCCGTCACTACAAGTGGTGTGGGAAGTCTCCCTCGCGAGGCATCCAACAGTTGCAGCGCCTGTCCCCACTGCATATCCCGCGCAAAGTTATCCAATGTGTCGTTTGGATCCGTCGACATGGTGAGTCCCTCATCGTTTGCTTTCCAAAAGTATATCATCGCATGTGCCGTCCCACTTGCGGTGGCCGTCACTTCAAAGTCTTTTTGCTTTGGAATACTCCGTCGAAAGGCGTTCGCGAAGTCGATGGAGAAGACCTCAATTGGCTCACTCAGCGCACGAAAAGGGACACTGCTGATGCGAAATCCGTACTGTTTCGCAAAGACCACACTCACCGTGTCCTGCAAGGCGGTCATGTTTGTCAAATTGAGACCATTCCACTCCGAAACGGCGCAGACTTGACGTAACGTGTCGCACTCAATCGGCACCGCGTATTGCGTGCCGTGTTGGGGAATAATTTTCGTCGTCGGCTTTAGTAATCGTTCGCGGACATCGACGATGTAGTCCAGCGCGGACTCCCCGAGAAGTAAGGTGCCAAATATCTCCGACACTAACACATCCGGCTTCTCCGGCAACTCGCGCATCGTGAGTTCGGTGCTAAGCATGTGCAAAACGACCACCTTGTGTTCCATCTTATTCGCCCTCACATTGGCCCGCGCCAATTCCGCCATCTCCGCACTTCCCTCCACCGCCACCACCCACTTGGCGCCGAGCTGCGCGGCCATCAGCGAAAGCAAACCGGAACCCGCGCCGATCTCCAACACCCCCGTCTCGGGTGTGATGTGCCGCTTGAGGAGCTCATAGTAAAACGCATTGCGCGGGTGATCATTCATCATCGCAAAGTGAAAGTCATTGACCGCCTCCACCAGCGAGGTCGGGGTGTGCCGAAGACGTGTGGGAACGGGAAAGTTCGACTCAAAGCGGTGCATAAAGTATTCCTGCGGGTTTGGCTGAGGGAGTTTGTGGGAGCTGGCGCCAGGGGGCACAAAACCAATGTTTTGCTGCGAGGAGGGGAATAAATGGTTCGCGTCGGCGTAATGCGGTGGCGGATTAGACCCCGCACTGCCATTTGTGTGGGGATTGTGCGGTTTGCTTTGGTGTGCACCGTTACGCTTGGATTTAGGGGGCATGGCGGCTTTTCGAATAGGAGGAATGTGTGTAATGAGGGTTTTGTTGGTGGAAACAATGAGGTCAGGATTGAACCAAAGAAAACCGAAAGAAAAAGAAAAAAGAAAACTGAAAGAAGGGAAGTAATTCAAATAATTTACAACAAAAAAAAAATTACACATTCCATTTTATAAAAAAAATGGAAAGTAATAAGTACAGATATTTAGAACAAAGAAAAAAAAGAAGTGAAAGGAAAGAAAACAATTCGAAATATCACAACACCAAGTAAAAGAAAAAAAGAAAATGCTTGTAACAGAGTTATTCAAAATAGAAAAAGAAGCACTACAGTTTTCTTCATTTTGGTACTTTTACTCCAAATTGTGCTTTCGCTTTCATTCAAAACAAATGCACACACAAAGAAAAAAAAAAGGGGGGAAAAAAAAAAGACGACAAGAGAAAAAAAAAAAAAATTCTTTTTTTTATGATTTTTTTTTTTTGGATTCATTTTTCTTTTTTGTTTGTTTGTTTGTTTGTGTTGTATTTGCGAATGATTCCCTCATCAACAATAACACGAACACTTCTTCATTTTAAGGAAATCTTTCCGTAATGCTCAACACAACAAAGAGACAAAAAAAATCTATGCAAAAATAAATAAATATATATTTTCTTTTCTCATCTCTAAGAAGTTAGAAAAAAAAAAAGAAACTCTTGTGAGTTGAAAGAAGAAGCATACAAAGAAGTGTGTTCTGTATTAGCAAAAAGAAAAAAAAATTATTCAAAAAAAAAATCTTTCTTTTTTTCTTTTATCTTTGTTAGGTGTGTGAGTTTGTTTTAAGTTCAGCAGAAAAATGGATTCATTATCACCTCTCCTCTCGATCAGAAACATAATGACAAAAACAACTTCAACAACAACAGCTTACGCCGCAGTTGTGCAAGAAAAACAAAAAGAAAAAAAAAAGAAAAAGGAATGCTGTCGAAGTGGAGAAAACAAAAATCAAGAAAACACGTCAAACACCAACATGAGATATCGTAAAAAAAGAAAAGAAAAAATCCAAAACAGTAAATTAACTATCAAGACACAAACAAAGATGAAAACAAAAATAAAAAAGTGAGATAAAACGAAAAAAAAAAAAACATTTCAAAGTTATCCTTCATACACCTACGCGTATAAAAATAAATTTCCATAGAAGACGACACTCTTTTTTTTCCCCCTTCTTTCTTTCATCGGTGCGTAAATGTATATATATATATATATATATATGTGTGTGTGTAATGTTTTTTTTTCTTTATTCTTTCTATGGTATTTAAATTAAACAGCCATCTTCATTGCAATCGCTGGGTATGGCACGTAATCTATGACTTCCATATCACCCTCCTCGTAATCCTCCAAAAATTCCCGTTCCTTGTGAAAAATTAAGTATGGAAAAGCCCGTGGCACGCGTTTCAACTGCTCCTGCAACGGTTCCACGTGGTTTTTGTACACGTGTGCATCCCCCAATGTGTGTACCAACTCCCCCGGCCGCAGCCCGGTAGCCTTGGCGATGAGAATGGTGAGGAGTGAATAGGAGGCGATGTTAAACGGCACCCCCAATCCCATATCACACGAGCGCTGATACAACATGCACGAGAGCTCTCCGTTACTCACAAAGAATTGGCCGAGTAGGTGACACGGCGGGAGAGCCATGCGGGAGAGGGCACACGGATTCCACGCGGTAAAGAGCATTCGACGGTCATTCGGGTTCGTTCGAAGGGTCTCCACGATTTGCTTAATTTGATCCACGCCTTTTCCATCATAGTTTGTTCGGTGTCCCGTGTATTCGGCCCCAAAGTGACGCCATTGAAATCCATACACGGGTCCGAGGTCCATTTCCTCATTGTCGTGCAAACCGCGGCCGTCGAGAAAGGCGCGGGAGCCGTTATCATCCCAAATGTGAATACCCTTTTCACTGAGCCGCTTCGCGTTCGTCTCGCCGCGGAGAAACCACAGCAACTCCTCACACACCCCGCGCCAAAACACGCGTTTGGTTGTCAACAAGGGCAGTCGATTATCCCGCAGTGTGAATCGCATTTGTGCGCCAAAGATGGAAAGCGTTCCCACCCCTGTCCGGTCCTCCTTCACCGCCCCCTCGCGAATAATGCGATCGATGAGTTGGAGGTACTGCCGCTCCTCGGCGTTGACGGGAGTGTACTTCTCGATGCGGTAGACGACGCCGCTGGTGGAGGTGCGCGCCTCCGTCGCCGTCTCGCGCACCCAACGCCCGTCTTGCGGGATGTGAAAGTGCACCGAACACGTCACCTCGCGAAGGCAGAGGTGTGTGTAGTGGATGGTCTGCAGCACGTCCACACACGGCGCGCGCATCGCCTCCGCGTAGGCGTTTCCGCCGCCGATGCAATACACCGTTTCCACTCTGGACGCGTCCTCGGGGGCGGCGAGGCGCGCCAAGGCCTCCGCGAGACCGCCGTTTATCACCCAAACGTCCCTTTCCGCCTCCGCGCGCCTTTCGGGGGAAATCGTCTCCATCACCGCCGCGTGGGACATCGTTTTGGAGAGGATGACATTTAGTCGATCGCGAAGGGGGCGGTGTGGGGGGGGAATGCTTTCCCATGTCTTTCGGCCCATAATCACACAGTTGCGCTTCGATAGGGACGGCTCCACGTTCTTGCCGCGCAGTTTGGTTGTGATCTTCTTGAAGTGCTGCATGTCTTCGGGAACGTTCCATGGAATGGTTTGGCCGTCGCCAATTCCGCCCAACTCGTCGGCGGCGACAACGATGGAAAAGGCGCGAAGGGAGAGACGCGTACTCCACGCCGCGGTCTCCGGCATGCGGATTTTATAGAGAGAAGACATTGCACGCGTCTTTTTCTTTTTTTTTCTGTATATATATGTGTGTGTGTGTAGGTGTTGTCTACACGTGGGTTTTATCAAATAGGGAAATGGGAATCCTTTGGTTTGTTAAATAGAAATATATATATTTATATATATATGTTCGTTTGTTTGGGCTGTGTGAGTGTTGTTTTAGCTTCTTCCGGGGGTTTGTTTTTTGTATAACACAGCAAGAGAACCACAAAAATTTTAAACGGCAAAAAAAAGAAAAAAAATCGATATAAAATATCAATCAATAAATTAACAAAAAAAAAAAAGTTAAAACAAAAATATGAAAGGATTCAAACATGATTCAAAAAAAAAAAACATTTTTTTTATATTTGTTTTTCCGGAAACGCCTTTTTCTTTTTCCTTTCTTTTTTAACAAAAAAAAAAATTTCTCATTTCAGTGCGCGTGCGGATAAGTATTTAAGTACTCCACTTCAAAAAGCAAAGAGAGATGAAACAGGAAAAATCCTCGCGCGTAATATAAAGACTATAATATTAAATAAATAAAAGCAATCCACTGGCAAAATAATAACGATGAAAAGAAAAAAAAAATCCACTCAGAGATTCATAGATTTTTTTCTTGTTGCTGTTCTTCAAATTTTTTGTTCTTCTTTTTCGCAAAAATTCCACATCATTCTACTCATTTAAACACTCATGCAAGAGAAAGATTTATCATTATAACACTGTTTCTTTTTTTCTTTTTCCTTTGTCTCTCGTTTTATCTCCTCGCTTCTCAGAGCGACACAATAAACTTTGTTTCGTCTTACTTTTCTTGCTTTCCGTTGTTTTTGATACATCAAAGCAACATATACACACAAATGTACAGAACAAAAAAAAAAAAAAGAGATTCAAAACTTCACAAACTCCTAAAACGAAGAAAGCTCTCTTTCTTTTCAATTATTTATCCATTTTATTTTTTTTGTTTCATTTTCAGTATTTTACCTCCACTCAAACGCTCGTTATCTCTCTATAAACATATATATATATATATATATATATATATATATATATATATATGTATACATTAAACACCATTTAACTGCGCAGTGAGAAGGAAACAAAAAAAGAAGAAAAAAAAAACTTTTTTTCTCTTTCCTTTTTTGTTTTAACTATTATTTTCATCAATATGCATCTTCTTCCGCGTCGGAGAGCGACGCCAACGCGCACTCCAATTTTGGCCATTGCTGTCGTCTATCCATTAACAAGGCGAGTGGTAATCGAAGTGACATGGCTGTTGCCAAAAGATGCGCGTCTGGTTTCGCTCGCACCCCTGATGAGAGCTTTCGCGCCATCCATCCGCACAATTCCTCGAATGAGATGACACCCGTTCTGGTTTTGTTAAGCATTCGAAATATACGTGGGGCGTGGCGCACAATCTCTGGTCTATCCCGCACAAACACATCGTGTGCGTACTTGGCGAAGTTGTGAAAGTTCAATGGACCATATTCGGCGACGATGCACTCATACACCTGCGTCACGAACGCCACACTCTCCCGCGCGCAGAGGAGAAACGGAAAAACCGTTGCGGGGGACCCAAAAACCTCCTCCAACTTATTTGAACCCGATGTGGTGAGCATTGCGCTGCAGAACTCCAGTCGATGGTCGAGCAGAAACTCCCGCACGTGCGGCCACTCCGCCCGCCCCTCCTCCGCAACGGGCGGCGCGACGGGAACGTACGTCAACCCGAACCGCTCGCGCAGCGCCTCGAGGAACTCCGCGAGGGACCCGTCGTGGTGCACAAAGACGGCCTGCGCGAGCACCTCGTCCACGACGCGCGCGGCGCACAGCACGGGGTCTCCCCTCGCGGCCGCCACGTCCACCACGTACAGCTCCGCGCACACCCGACGCGACCGGCGCGCGGCCGCCCACACCTCGAGCGGACGCTCGCGAAGGACGGCCGCCGCCGACGCGTCCGGCCGCCGCAGCGGAGACGCGAAGACGACGCGGAAGTACGCCTCGTGCAGCGCGGCGCGCACCGTCTTGTCGGGCGGACGCGCACCGTCTGGACGGGCGCCGCCGAACTCCGCGAGGACGCGCGTCGAGAAGGCGGCGGCGTTCGCGTCCACGACGGCGCCGAGCAGCGCGGCGAGCCGCTCCTCCCCGACGCGGCGGAACGCCTCGACGCGCGGCATGTAGAAGCGGAGCTCCTCCGCGTAGGACGGGAACAGCCGGCGGCCGGCGACGTGCGCGGCGAGAAGGCGCGGGAGGGCGGGCGGCAGCTCGCGGTACACGCGCGCGTCGGGGAGCGGAATCGAACAAAGCGTCAGCGCCGGCTCGGCCGTCTCCGATGTGCTGGAGGTGCTGCAGAGCTCGACGTGCACCGCGTGGAGCGCCTCGTCGGCCTCGAGGCGGACGTCAAAGGCGCCGCGCCAGTTGCGGCGGAGGGCGAGGAGCATGTGGTGGTACACCGCCGCGTCCGTTTGGCGCGCGGCGCGGAGGCGGACGACGGTGTCACCGGCGCGCGCCAAACCGATGCGGCGGAGGAGCGCCCGCACGCACCCGACGGGGCGCTGGCGGCGGAGTTGGAGTTGGGCCATCGCCGCCTCCGGTGGGCGTGGCGCGTTGGGGCGGAGGAGGGCCATGGCGCAGAGGGCGGCGGCGGCGCCGGCGAGGAGGGCGGCCGTCAGGCGGCTCGAGCGGAACGGGAGGGAAAGCGTCGAGGGCACGCCATGCGAACACACCACCATGAGAATACGCGTGCCTGGGAGGGGAGGGAGACGCGTATGGCACACAAAGGCAGAGGGGGGGGGGAAAGGGGAAGAGAGGGAACGGGAAGGATTTGGTCGGTAATGCGTCGCCGTCTTCTCCTTGGATGGGATTCGTTAAATGCGTGGAAACGAAAACAACAACAGCAACAACAAAAAGACAGTAGTAATGATAATAATAATAACAATAATATATATATATATTCTTGTCGTTACGTTGTTGTTGTTGTTGTTGTTTTGTTGTTGTAGTTGGGGGTGTTGTTTCACGTGTCGATTAAATACTCTTTCAGTGTTTGGTTTCTTCGTATCCGTTAGTTTTATTTTTTTCCTCGACGAAAAAAGAGTCAAACAGTCACTCAAAAGAAAAAGAAAAAAAAACACCTAAGGGATGTTCCTAAGTAGTAAGCAAATAATAATAATAACAAAAGGAAAAAGGAAAAAAAAAGTCTTGTATGAATTAATTTTTTGTTCTCCTTTTTAGAGATACCCTTTTTTCGTTCCTTTTTTTTTTTTTTCGTTGTATTTAAATTGTAATTATTTTTTTTTATGTTTTTCAAAAGGGTATTCTGTATGTTGAAACTTTGTTTCCTTGGTTCACCTTTTCCCCCTCGCCGTTCACTCGCTTGTAAAGGAATTTTTTTTTCAGTTTTTGTGTGTGTATTTTTACTTTTCCAAAATTTTTTCGTACTCTTTTTCTTTGCTTTTCGTTTTTTTTACCTTCTCTTTTCGTCTGTCAATTCTCAGAGTTTACTTTTTGGTTTTCGTGTGACCACAATTCGTCCAAGGCAAAAAGTAAACCACACTCGAATGAATCCCAGCGGATACGAATTCCCCTTTTCTAAATGAGAAGACAAAGGGAAAAGAGGAAAAAAGAATGAAAAGGCCCTCTCGAGAAATGTGCAGAAACAAACAAACAAACAAAGTAAATAAATGCACGTCAATTTCGAGTTGTATTTTGTGCTGTTTTATTTTCCTTTTTTTTTTTTTGTAAGCGCGTGCGTTTATGTGAGTGCAAAAAGAGAAAACTATTGTGTATTTGATATGATATATATATATATATGTGTGTGTAAATATATTTCCTAAAATAATAGTGTGAGTGAGCAAATTTATGTCTATCCAATCACAAGAATGCCGTTTATAAAGAAAGGACTAAAACACAAAAATAAAAACTACACTCTATCATAAAATAAAAAAAGAATCAAAATTGAAAAAATAAAAAAGCCAAAGCATTTTTATTTTCATGAAATGACATTAATTGTGTTCAAAAAACAATAAGAACAAAAAACATTTTTAAAAAAACGTTTCCCCTTAACACACATCACACACAAACAAAACAACAAAAATAAAAAAAGAAAGAATCCTTTTACTTAATTTCATTCACACGCACACATCTTTACACGTAATAAGTGATGCATTTCACCAAAGAAACACACAAACATCCAAAAAAAAACAATCATAACATCTCATGTTTTCCTTTTTATTCCCTCTTTTCCGCACTTTCCGTGTGTTTCGCCAAATTTCGCCACACACTTAACGCGACGCGTCCGTTTGAACGCGTTGTCTCTCCAAAAAGCACCGCATCCCCATACGGATCCGTTTTCTCCCCATTCTTCTCCTCCACCTCCGCCGCACGCGGCCGTTTTCGGTTATTTGCCTCCAGTAATGACATCTCCGTCTCCCTTTCCTTTTGGCTTTCCGTTTGCAAAAGTGTAATTTCCCGTAATTTCTTTATGTAATCCGTCACGCGTTCCAATTTGCGCTGCACGCGCGCATCCCCCCCGCGCCCCCCGCGCCATCGATGCGCGGAGTGGAGGAGGAGAAGAAGTGTAAAGGCGGTGGCGAGCGAAACACGCGCCTGTTCCTCCGCCCCGTAATGGGCGACCAAACGGTCCTCATCGAGGGCGGCAAAGAGGGGAGTGAGTTCCGTCTGCACGCGCGAAAGCGCACTGTCGAGTTGCGACAGAAGAGGAGAAACATCGGCATCCGTTTCCATTTTGTGCCTAACGGCGGTTTTATTTAATGATTGTTTTTGTTTTTGTTTTTTGCTTTTTTGTGTGTGTTTGGGGAGGGGGAAAGGGATTCGGTTTTGGATGCGCAATGGCACCGATACTACACCAAAACAAGGAATAGCACACAAGAATAGAAATGCAATAAACAAAAAAAAGAAGAAGAGGATATGTGACAAAATACGAAATACCATGTTAAACAAAGTAAGCAAAAAACAAATACTTTCTTTTGCGGTAAGTATAATTATTATTATTACTATTTTTTTTTTTTCATTCTCCTTTCGATTTTCTGTGATGCTATGTGCTCACTTTACACACAAAAATGAGAAATACGCGTCGTACATTTCCAAAAACGCTGACAAACACATAAATATATATATATATAAACATACTTATATAAACATAAATATTTATATAAGTGTATTCATTTGTTGATTAACGAACGAAAAAAAAATTTTTTTTAAGGATTGAAGAGATAATTTTGAGAAACTTCTTTCTTTTTTTACAGAGCTCTACAGAAAATCATTCACACAACAAAAACCAAAATTGAATTTACACAATAATAAAAAAAGTAACCAACAAAAGAAAGTACGAGACACTGTAAAAGGAAGAAAAAAAAAACGAAACAAAAGAACAAAAGACTAAGAAGCAAACTAAAAGCTAACAATGAAACAAAATAACAATAAAAGAAGACAAACAAAAAATTCTTCAACAATTCGGTTAAAGGGTAAAGTCATTCACACTGCAAAGGTAAACCTTTTTCTTTTTGTTCTTTGTCTTTTATTGTCCATTCTTTCTTTTTTGTTAAAAAACACAAAAGCGCGAGATGATTAAAATGACAAGTCAAAGAATAGAAGTAAAAAGTAAATCATACCTTATATCCGTACTTATCCTCTTTTTTACAAAAGAAAAAAAAAATTCTCTTTTTCTTGTTTTTCATAAACACACACACACAAAGACAACAAAGAAAAAAGAGAAAGAAAATACTTTCTTCTCTCTCGTCTCTATATAAATTAAATCTAAAAACTGTCTGTGTTTTCAATCATTCGAAACAGTTTAGATTATTAACACACAACAGGAACAGCAACAACAACAACAAAAAAAAAAAAAGTTGATAAATGAAAAAAAAAAAAAAAAGTGGTCGCAATGTAAAAATTACATACTTTACCTTTATTTTGTTCGTTTCACTTTTTTTTTTTTTTGGTTTTGATCCTATACGTTCACAAAATCCAAAAAAAAAAAAAAAGATTGCATCACTCACCGCAGCATAATAACATCCTTCCCTATTTTTTTCTTATTTAATTTCGAATGATGATCATTGTACCAATCTGGAATCCATCTCTTTGCATTTCCCCAATTTTTTTCTTTTTTTTTTTTGTTTCCTGTCTAACTTGCAGAATAGAAACACACACTATATAAATATATATATATATATATATATATATATTTATATATATATATATATCAAAAAGTATTCCCAATGCGTGAACACCTCAGAAGCATAAATATATATATATAGAGAGAAAATTAGCTACCATCGTTTTTTTTTTTCCTCTTTGTTGTTATTTGATAACACACCCCTACTTTTCGTCCCGTTTTGCATATGCGCATTCATTGCGGTTGTTGTTGTTGTTAGCATTCTCGTTGTTTATTTTTCCGTTTTTAGATTACCACTATTACACGCCTCCAATATATATATATTGGTCTTACCTTTTCATTTTGCTGTTGTTCGTTCAGTTGTCTTCGTCTCACTTTCCGTTGATTGTTATTTTCTCTTGTTTTATGATATATATATTTCTCGTCTCGTTGACGCTCATTCTACTCATTTCCTTTTTTTTTTTTCTCTTCGTGATTCACTTCACATCATTTAGGGATGTACCCGCTTGCCTTGACTTTTCCATTTCCTCGCGCACGTCATCCTGCGAGTTGAACGCGTCAGACTTCCAGAAGAGCCAACCGCGTGTGGAGTTTTCCTTTCCGGGCGACACATTCGCTTGACTGTGTCCTTTTGGCGTTCCGCGTGGGGACGTTTGCGCACCGGGTGCCGTCGTCGTCGTCGTCTCTGACCTTCGTGCGGCGCGTCGTTCATCCATTTTAGCGCGCATCTCCGCATTGGCGACGGACGGCGGTAAGACGGCGTCCATTTGCATTCCATGCATCAACGCCGTCTCGCGGGGGTCGGGGGATTTCGTCCCACTTGACGCCCCAAACGTGATGGCGGGAGAGTTGGATTTGCTTTTGGTGTTGGCGTCCGCCGTGTTGCGTCCGGTGCCGAGACTAAAGGCGAGCCAACGCCGCTTGTTTCGGGGTTTGGTGCCGCCAATGGGTTCGGCGGGTTTGGACGTATCCGAAACGAGTGCGTTGGGCGGCACGCGCCAATACAAGAAGGAATCAAACTCCTGCTCCACACAGACATCATCCTTTAAACTACACGCCTGGGTTTGGATGGCGACGGTTTCATTGGAAAGCGCCGCGTCATCACTTGGACTCATTAAGAAATCATTTGCCGTTATGGAGACGACCTCCGGAGAACCCGCCAACACCGCGGTTGTTGGCTTCTGGCCCTGATGAGGCAAGAATGGGGATTGATACCCACTTGCCCTACCACTATTCGGGTTGGCCGGTTTGGTCGGGACGGCACTGCGTGCGGATTCGCAAGAGGCAACATCGGTGGAAAAAGCGTCTGGGGTCGGAGGCGATTGAGCGGAGGAGGACGCTGTGCAGTTTCGCGTCGTATCCATCACGAGGGATTGGCTCATGTGCCCTCGTCGTCTCACCACAGGTGGGAATGTAACATCGACGAGGTGGGTGAGGTCCTTGTAGGTTTGCTTCACATTGTACACATGTAATACACTGTTGGGGTCAATAATGAATATCTTGTGGTATGGAATGTGCACAGCGGCGTAACTGATGACATCATTAATACGATTTCCAAATCCAGCGTAAAACGGTCGTTTATTGGACGGAAAAGTCTCCATCACACTTTTAAGACATGCAATTTTAAAAAGATGTGACTTTTTAGAGACTTCCAGTGTAAGAGCTGTAAAAAA
Source organism: Trypanosoma mega (assembly GCA_030849715.1). NCBI lineage: Eukaryota > Euglenozoa > Kinetoplastea > Trypanosomatida > Trypanosomatidae > Trypanosoma > Trypanosoma mega. The sequence continues at coordinate 151,905 of JASANV010001567.1, read as the reverse complement.
GCGCTGTGGGGCCGTTAATACAGGACCTTTAGGGAGTCGATAACCCTCTTGTTCAATATTCCATAGAAATCGTCGTGTCATGGATATCTGCGATACACTTCGCGCGGTGAGGTAGACAAATCTATACCCATTTTGACTAATTTTACTATACAAGGAACATATCCCTGGGTGTGTCCAGTCCCGTCCTATAAGTGGCATTAAATGGCCCCACACATCACTCTTTGTTACTGTGCCATCCACATCACTCACAACAAGACGATCCGTGTAGTCCCACAGGTAGACATTGGCCTCCACCGCCACCTCTCCTCGCAGTGAACTATGTGTAATGTACCGCACGCGATTATGCCCATCCTTGAGTTTTAGTTTTAGTAAATCTGTATCCGTGGGGACCAATGTGCGAACAAAATACTTTAAACCATCGGAATGGTTTGGTAACTTTTCAAAATCATCCTCTTCATTCGATTCAAAGTTGTCTCCTCGGTACAACGTTGCAGGATCAGAAGGAACCGTACCGTTACCATTTGCATCCACCGTTATGAATGGGACATCTGTGGATTGATCTGGTAGATCACACATATCCGCCTCGTTATTGGCATGGAAGAGTAAATCATCATCATCTGGACCCATGGCGTCTTCAAAAAGGTAGTCATCCGCTAACAAGCTACAGGCATTGTCACTAGGGACATCACTCGCCGCATCTGTCACACTTTCTCTTGGAAAGGATAAAGCCTCAATGTGATGATCCCCATCAGATGACCTTCGCACATCCCGTCGTTCATCGTCTTGCCCCGCGCCGCTTCCGTTTCGGTCCATCTCCGCTCGCTGCTCTTGCGTTAGTGAGATGGAAGAGGTTGTTGCTACGTTTGCCCGTTTCTCTTGCACTGGGTGGGGTGTTCTCCCGTTATCTACTTCCGGCGCACCAATGCGCACAGAGACCGTTTCTTGACGCCGCGCCGCATTCAAATCGTCCCGCGCAGTGCCCTCCAACTCGGTCATATCCAATGCGCTCTTAAACACCTCCGACGGACGTTCCGCGCCGACGGAGTGGAGCCCATCCTCCCGCAACGCCGTCTCCCGCAGGAAGTCATCGTTGGTAAACGACATCTGTGCAATGCTGCGCATGGCCCGCTCCGCCGCCTCCACCGCCTCCTCGGCGAGGTGCACTTCCGTCTCATCCTTCAACGAGCGCCGCGCGGCCGCACTCACCTTCACGTGCCCGTCGTCGTCCGCCTCGATGAGCGGCGTGTTGTGCGATGACGCGCCGCCATCTGCGGAGGGGAGCTCCGTCGCGGGGGGTATGTGCGGAGTCGGCGCTAACGGCGCGGCGTACGCACTCGGAATGGGGGATCCAATAGGGGATTCGGGGGCGAAACCGTCCCCCGCACCGTTTGGACGCAACCAAAAGACCTCTCCATCGGCGCCCATTTTCATGACGGCGGAGGTTTTCTCCCCATTGACCTCCACCAGCACGACCTTCTCACTCGGACGGAGCACCTTGACTTTACCGAAACGCACGTTGAATGGGGTGCTGTGCAGTCGACCATCGGGATGGCGCACCACAATCACATCGTTCGCATCACTCGTCATGTCGAGGTTGTTTAGATTCAGAAAACCACTGATACTGGAGATCATCTTGGACACGTATCCCTTACAGAAAAGACGTGGATGAAACAAACCGTAAAAAAGGGAAATGAATGGGTGAAAGGGAAGAAGTGAAGATGAACCTCGCTAGCGCCTCGTTTCGTCTCAAGCGAAGAAGAGGAAGAAAAATAATTAAAAAAAGGTGTTGGGGGGTTCCGCAGGAGATTGTTTCCTTTTCCTTGAAATTCACACACCCCCAAAGTCACAGAAAAAAACAAACAAACAAACAATGGTGTTTCTTTTAAAAAGGAAAAATGTGAAGACTCAATCTATGAAACAATATTTTTGGTTTGTTTCGGTATTCTTCTGATTTGAAGGGCAAACACAGGAAGAAGAATTAGTGGTGGGAATCACACTTTCAGTTTTAATTTCCTTTTTGTTTTTGTACTTTTCTTTGCTTCTTTACTGTTATTTTTCTTTGGTGATCGAAATGACAGCTCGAAGAGGGAAAAAAAAAAAAAACAGCTCAATCACTTTTTTTCTTTTAAACTTATGTACTAGTAGTACGCCTAGCAAAAAAAAAAAAATAATAATAATAATAATGATTGTAATCGCTTCGTAAGAATAGTAAAAAAAAAAAACTTTTTCTTTTCTTTTTTCTTATCACTTTTTAAACTGATACCAAAAAGTTCTTTAAAAGAAAAGTAATGCAGAAGAAGCCTTTCTGGTTCAGCCTTATCTAAGTGCTTCTTTTTTGGTGTGTGTGTTCCTTTATATATATATATATATATATGGAGGGTTTTGTTTTTTGTTTAATTTTTTTTGTTTGTTTGTTTGTTTTTCCGGTCCTATACTTCCTTTTCTTTCTATATAAATATATACTGCACTTTACTTTATCGTCAAAAAATAAAAAATAGAATGCAAAAAAAAAAAATATGTCAATACATATCAAAAGCAGACTTTCACATAAGCATACACGCACCAAAACAAATATATACATATATATATATATATATAAATGTATAGACATCACCACATCCATTCGTTGAATGACGTTATCCTTAGTCATGAGTAGTGGAGACGACACACACAGACAGAAAAGGTGAACATGAAAGAAAAAAAAAAAGAGTAAAATGTACACACGCATCAGTTAAAAACACAATGCATTAAAAATCCTACGGTTGAAAAGCAAACAAAAAAAAAACCAACATAGCAAAATAGAATATGAAAAGTAAAAATGCACGAAGAGACTTTACTTTGTCTTTGACCAAACAATGGGCGCCTCACTTGAGTAAAAACACGATGGCCAAAACCAAACCAATAAGCATCAAGCAGCACATACAGTACATACACAAATCACTTCTATGCTTTTCCTTGAGTACCTTGCGTAGTTTCGTATTCATACTCGTAATTTTTGACGTCGTCTGATCTATTTTCCCCTCCATATCATCAAATATCTTTTCCTGAGTGCGCAACTCCGATGAGAGGACCTGTGCGTTGTCGTGCAACCTCGTCAAGCCCAACGCAATGCGGTCGAGGGCGGCGTCGGCCAAGTCATCATTTTGACGGACCTTTTCAAAGTACACCGCAAACTCCGCCTCCTCGCGGGCGGAGACGGTGTTGGCGTTTTTTGGCACTAAAGGCGTGCGGAGATCCGCCGCGTCGCGATGGACGTCCGTGTCGTCGAGACTTGGAAGCACGCGAAAGCAGGCGCGGTACCAAACCCGCGCGGCCTCCACGTGTTTCCCCAACTCCCGCACCTCCGCCTCCCGCCCGGCCTCCCGACGCGCGGCGCGTTGGGCGGATTGGAGGAGACGCCCCAATTGCTGCTCCGCGCGACGGGCGGATTGGCGCCCCTTGGCGCTCTCCGTGAGATCGGCGGAGGGGACGTCCAACGCACGGAGGGCGGCGCGGAGGGCGGCGATGGCGGCGACGCATTCGTACTCCGCGCGTTGGTAACTCGTGAGTTTGGACAGCCGTCGCTCCAACTCGTCCTCCGCGGGGGGCGGCGGATTGCCGGCGGCGGTGTGAATGGCATCCAAACGGCGAAGAGATGCTTTCATTTCGTCAATTGGGAGTACGAGAATGGACGCTGTTTTTTTTTTTTTTATTGTGTTGTTGTTGTTGTTGTTTGGATAAACGAACTGTAATTTACTATTTCCTTTTATGGTTGTTTGATTCTTTAGCAACTTTATATGGGATTTATTATTCCCGTTTGTGGGTCTGAATGATTCTTCTTTTTTTTTTTCTTCTCTGCCCTTCAAACGAAAAAAAAAATTTTTTTTTAATGCAACAAGAAGAAATGAACCATGAAAGTGACATGCGGAATACATTTAATTATATATTTACAATAATAATAATAAATGGATATAAATGTCTATATCCACATCAAAAAAAAAAAAATACAAGAAGAGTATTAGCAAAACAAAAACATCATCAAATTTCGTTTTTTTTTTCTTTTTCTTCATCCGTTCGTCTTTAATGCAATGTATTGCTCCTCTGTGAGTATCACAGCCGTAGCCGTGGTGGGGTAACGCGGTGAGTACATTAACAGTAATATTATGCCTTTCCGTTCACGCTATTCGTTTCTCACACTGTCCTTCTTTTGTTCCCTATAAAGAATCGACAAGTCGTCATTTGTGTGCGGCCACCTTGATTGAACAACTTCGAAACACCTTCACCAGTTTATGGTTATCACCACAAAAATAATTTTAAAAAGTCATAGTAAAATAACAACAAACAAAAAAAAATACTGTCTCTTTTTCTTTTTTCCCCCTTTTGTAACAATCCCTTCGCCGCCGTCAAGTAAATATTACTCCTTTCTTCTCTCTCTCTCTCTCTTTTTCTTCTTTGGAAACTCAGGGAATAACATCCTCTCCATTTCCTTCCTCCTCCTTCTGGTCCGTTTCCTCCACCTTGTGCGCCGCAATAATTTGTCGCAATAACGCAACAGTCAACGGGAGCGGTCTCTTCTCCGACTCCGCCGCCAAACCACTCGGTGTCCCCTCCTCCCCTTCCTCCTTCTCGTCCTCCGCGGGATCGGGGGTTTCCATCTCCGCCGATCGGCGTCGTGGTTTGCCCAATGGCGCCGTCTTCGCCTCGGAGGCGTTGCGGTCGGCGTGGATGCCCTCCAGCATGCGCCGCGCCGCCGCAGGGGAGACAAGACGATGGGGGGAATGAAGTTGCTGTAAAATCTCCAACAACAATGGAAGCGGAAAGCGCTCCGTGTCGTTTCCCATGATCACCGCCACATGCGCCAAAAGGCGTCGCACATCCCTCACCGCGCCGCACGTCGCGGGGTGATGCGTGGAAGAGGTGTTTGGTAACAATTGGAGAAGCGTGTGAACGATATTCCGCAAGTCATGCGCGGTGCTGCTGGTGAGTAAATCGGTAAGCAATTCCACGGCGGCAACGGCTGCGGCTTGCGATGATTCCTCTGAGGATGTGATAAGCGCTTGCACCACACAGGCGAGATCGCGGGGACCAAGTGTGGCGAGACGTCCACGTGTGGTCGCCAAGGGTTCATCATGGCGCACAAGGCACCGAATTAATGCGTGGAAAAGTTGTGACTTAGCGGAAGCGTCCATGGCACACTGCGCCGCACGCACCTTGTCAAGGGGAAGAAAGACATCTGTTATTAGAGGTCTATCCGTGCCAAAGATATCCGTTAGCTCACGTCGTCCCGCACCTGTACATTCCGAGTCTGTAAGAGAGGGTGGAAGTAAACTTTCCATTGGTGACGCACAGTAGTCAAAGACGGCGGATATATTACACAGCTGCACTTGAACTCTAGTCATGGGTGTGGTGGGTATGGAAGAGTTTGAGTCCATTCCCCAGTGTTGCGGAAGTTGTAGGAGCAATCGATGCAAATAGCGTAGTGCTAAATCCAGGGCATCATTAAACACGTTCTCATCATTCCACGAGAGCAAACGCTGCTCATAGAGAGTCGGATTGTACGCATCCATTGCCAATGTAAATTTTAAAACAGCTCCAATGTCGAGCTTTATCTTTGTTTTGGCGTCTTTTGTAGGTCCTGTCCTGAATTTACTTTCCCGCTCCAGGAAGTTAGCAAGGTCCACGGACATTTCCTTTACAAGTTCCTGTGCTAGGGACACAAACGGCTTCACGTGCTCATTGCATAAGGGTGAAATACCCCCATCGGGCATAAAAACTGTTGCGACATTCTTTCTTCTGTGAGGATACACACCTTCCCATGTCTCCATAGACATCATATCACGAACCCGTTGCAGCAAATGGCATACAAAGTAAATAAAGTCAGAGGCGCCGAGAGATTGCCGTAATCGCACAATACATTCAGGTGAAAGGGCCAAAACGAGTGAAATACCACGGTAGCAGCGGCGAAACGCATTCCTGTCGAACGGGAGGTGGTCTTCCCTTTCCTCTGAGACATCTCGGGAAGCCTTCTCATGTCGGGGAGGAAAAGTAGAAATGGGGTTCGCTTCACCTTCTGTGACTGCCTTGAACGAAGAGAGCGGTGACGTGGATAAGGGGGAAAGAGATGCTGAAGATGAGGTCAAAGCAGATGACCCTGAGTCGGATTTGGGACGACGACGCTCCTTTTCAAGTTCCTCGTTCTCTTTCAATTCTACAAAAATCCGATGTGAAGATAGTTCGCCGGCATACGCAAAGTCTAATAACAACAACCAATGCTGCAATTCCAGCTGGTCCACCTCACTGTTCCAGTGGGAATCTCTTTTTTTGATCTCCATCCCATCTCCAAGAGGCGGAGTGCTAGAAGCATGAGGGGAATTGAAGGAGGTGGAAAAAGTTTGACTGTCCGAATCCGTCATCAGGCTTTTCCATAAGGCACGAATAAAGAAACGACGTAGACGTCGTAATATCACCGTACCCTCAAGAGAAGGCAACATCACAGCCCGCGCCAGGTGTTCTAGGGAAATATTTCTGACAGATGGGTTCTCTAGCATACGCATTACCGCAAAGTGTAGTTGTCGCGCAACTGGATTCGACTTATTGCCCCCCTGTAAAAGCACCAAGAGACGAAAGAAAATATCACCCTCCACCAGGATGCTACTTTTTGACTCTAAAAAGTAAAACGACGAAGAAGACATGAGAATTTCATGCATAAATGCAGAATCACTTTTGGCGACAAGTTCCGCAAAATCAAGGACAGCATCTGGTGTGTCTCGTGAAAAAGAAACCGAAATCGTAATGAAAGGTTTCATTGTGGCAAGCCAACGTTGACGAAGAGGGCGGGAATGTAGCCTATCAACAGCCAAAAGGGCCAAGCGAACTCGAAAAATAGGAACAGGCAAGTTATGTGGATGAAGGAAACAGTGAGCCTCCGGCACGATTTCGCTTAAACATGCCGAGGTAAGTTGAGCAAAATCACCGTAAAGTGCAAAAAAGGCGAACAAGTCATGTATATGAGCTGTCCGTCGCGTTAGCTGAGTTACTTTACGCAAAACAACTTCAATCACAGCCGTGTTGTACAAAAGGGACGTGTCGGTGGCGTGAAGGAGTTGTACAAAGGACACAAGTGTGGCAAAAGTACGACAGTACAAACGAGTCACTTCTAGTGCACGTAACAGAAATGTATTATCTTTTAAATTCTCTCCCTCTCGAAGCTGTGGTTGTAGTGTCACAAGAAACGGGAGAAAGGTTAATGTAGAAAGTCGTTTGCTGTGTGGAGAGCGAGTCTCAAGTCGCATCGCTTCTCCCATCCAGTCTGGAAGACAAGAAGAGGAAGTAACAGAGGGCGAAATAGATGGGAATGTGATATCATATGCAAAGAGGGCCACCTCCATGTCGTCACATCTTCCGGCGTGTCGCACAAAAACGGAACGTAGTACACGATACAATTTGACTACATCACCCTCCTTTGCACCCTCTAACATCGTGCAGAGATGTCCAAGGTCGGCGAGGGAGAGGGAAGATTTCAAAAGTGGTTCTACATCCATTGCACTCAAGTACTGTAATGCGAGGCTACGTGTAGATGAAAAAAAGCAAATTATAACATCATCACAACGCATTAATTTAGCATTTGATAATACTCGAGTCACGCTCGCCACAAAAAGTATAAAAGCAAGTACCACGCTTGAATCTATCTCTGTAGCGCCTTCTCTCCTTGCACCGCACTCCTCTCGCACACGTTGACTACATCGTATGAGTAGATCGTGTAACAATGGTAAGGAGGCACCCAGAAGTTTTTGTGCAAAAGCAAAAACAACGGCGCAGGCATCAAAAAGAGAAAGCGGAGAATCCTGTAGGGAACGTGCGTGAGCTGATGCTAGCACCCTCGATACTGTCTTTGGAATCGGAGTCGTCGAGGCACCAGTTGTAGTAGTACCATCACTAGTAGTAGTACTAGTAGAACTAGTAGAAGGGGTGTCCGAGGCGATATAGGTCACTGCCTCGGCATGTATGACACGTTTGAGTCGATCAGCGAGGGCATGGTAAAGGGTGGAAGGAAGCAGAGGTGGGGCCCGCAAAAGAAGCTTCACAAGTCCGGCATACTGCGACGCATTCACCTCCAACTGACCCTGTTCCGACACAAGTTCCACATGTAACCGTTCCTGAAAGACGACAAAATGATGCCAACTGAGAGCATGAATAGCATCCGCAATTACCAACAACTCACGATTTCCAACAGACTTTTTTGAAGCTCGGCTACGTCCCCCAAGCTTCTTGGCCTCGGAGGAAGTCACCTTTGTGAATACCTTACCGCTCGCCGCATCCTTGGGTGCGTTACTCTGCATAAGAGTCACGCGACGATGTTTACAACCCGGCGCCGAGGGTAAAAAACGTATTGTGAGACTCACAAAGGCATCCAAAAATGCCTCCAACTCTCCCTCAATTTCAGCCATATCCTCCGCACTCACCGGAAATGGTTTTTCCGTCGTTGTTAACATGTTATGTGTTTCTTGTGCATCAAACGCAGAGTCTATCAAGACCGTTTTCGAGGAGACATCTCTGCTTCCAGTGGGATCACTGAGAGAAGGAGGATTAGCAGGAACGTCTGTTGGAGTATTGCCCATTGTAGTCATATTCACATCCGCTGCGCGACGTTTCTTGAAACGAGAAGGCAACGACGCAGCGGCAGCTGAAGCAGAAGAAAGAGAAGGCACCATTACTCGTGAAGAGGCATCATTCTCAGCGTGCTGTTTACACACAACTCGGTATATCTTTGCTACTGCATGCAGTAAGGCGGCGGTGTCGGAGAAATAAAATCGTCGCACCTGCAATGTTGAACGCTCGCACAAGCGAGGTAAAACATTTGCCGGCGCAAGGGCCTCTCTACGATACAGCATCATATCTCGAACCTCTGTTAACAACATACTATACACTGTTTCACCCTTGGATTGTGACTCGAACAACAAAACACGAGCATACGTGGAGGCGACGCTTGAGATTTGATATGCAAAAAATGTAGTGCTGGAATCAAGGGCAAGTTCTAAAATCGTTGCAACGCACTTCGCTAAGGAGGAAATGTGAGTCTTTAACTCATCTTTAGTCGTGACATGCACCAAAGTTGTATGACCTTCATGGGAATGCATCCGAGTTTCATCAGGAATAGATTCCACCAATAACGGCAGGCAATGCGTATGTATAAAAAAACGTAAAACCGAAAGAGCGCCATCGCGACGAGAAACTTTAGGTATCCCCAAAGCAAACCGTCGCAGAGCCGTCACAAGCCCACCGACCGGTAATGGCTCCAACACTTCATTTCCTTTCCATTCACGGATATCTTTAAACGAATCAACCGCATCAGCCGCCGCAATGGATGGGGTAAATATCAAACCATTCGTAGGGGTGCGTATAGCCCAATTTCCAATCGCCGCCTTCGTGAGAGCCGCCGAGAGAGTCGAAAAAGCCTCCAAAGCCATTGCCTCCATCATCCCACACTCCTCCTGCGGCGACGAAAAGCCGACGCGAAGCCACTCCAATGTGGCTGGAAGGAGTGCCCCACAAAGAAACCGCTCCAACACATTGCGTTCAGTCGGCGAGAAGGTGATTGTGCCATTCCGCAATTGACCCATGACAGCCATCGTCAATCGACCAAGGGCGGCCGCCTTCTGCAGCGCCGCATCACTTTGGGCGTCCATGTCTTTTCGTAAACCCTGAAACTCCGCCTCATTCGGATCCCGGCGCTTTTTCCACAATTGATCCAGGAATTGCACCGCCTCCGCACCACACGGACACTCGAACACGGCCAATTCAAAATGCGCCGACGAGATGAGAATTGAAAGTGCCAAGGACTCCATCATGGCCCAACCCGACAACGGCGGGGCGGCGCCGAGGGATTTAAGAAACACACGCGCCCGCCAACGCACGGAGGAGGCCGTTGTCGCGAGACCGAGGCCCACATGTGTGCGGTGTAGGAGTTCGAGGTGCGTCACCGCCGTCTCGGGGGTGAGGGATTCCAACGCGATGGATTTATCCACCCGCGCCAGCAAGGAATTCCGGTCAAGTGGGAAAGGAGGCGTAGACACGGCCGCCCGCGTCCCAAACGAGGAGGAAACACCTGTTGGGCCTTTATGGGGTAAAGTGGTGGTGGGTGGAAGGGTGGAAAGGGCGTGTTGGGAGAGAAGAAGCGCGCAAATGCGCGTGGACCGCACGTAACCCCGCCGATCACGCATACCGTGTCTCTTTATCCCAACAATGATAAAAAGACAGAAAAAGAAATCTATTAGATCAATAAAAAAAGCATGACATACAGAAGTATAGAAGGATACCAATAATAATAAAAATTGTAAAAGAGCAAAAAAAAAAAAAAAGGAAAACAGAAAAAAACAGAAAAGCAAATGACGTTAAATGAAGAGAAAGTAACAACAAAGAAATCACAATGCAGAAAAAACCGCAAGCATGGAACAATAATACATTACACATAATAATAACAATAATAAAAGTCCGCAGCAAAACACGCCAAAAACAAAAAAAAGTGTGTGGTAAAAGAACAAAAATGCGACATATAATTACCTTTAAAAAGGAATACATACGCTTAAAATGCACGCACAGTAGGAAAAGAAAATACACAGTAGAAATACTCAAAAGGAAAGTAGTAAAAAAAAAATGCATACAGTACACACGAATGACATAAAGCGGCAAACACACACAGAAAAAAAAATCATAAAAATGTGTAGAACTCATATGTACATCGAAAACAAGTAAAAGCAAAAAAAGATACAAAAAGAAAAAAAAAATTTTGAAAAGGTCAAAAAAAAAAAAAAGAAAAGAAAAGAAGTCTCTTTTATATCTTTGTGTTCCTTTTTTTTTTTTTTGTGTGTGTGTGTGTTTGGTTTTTTTAGTTTCTGCATGTGTCTAACGCAGATATAGTGTAAACATATATATATACATATGTGCATACTTTCCACTCATTCTTTCTTTTTTTTTTTTCAATGCCCACACGCCAGTAGGTAGAGAGCGGAAGAAACAAAATAAAAAAACAACAACTCAATAGAGTAAGAAGTCAAACCACAACAAAAAAATCTAAAAACAGTGGACGTATCAAACTTTTGAAATCCCGTTTACTCTTATCATTAGAGCGTACTTATATACAGACAAGGAAAAATCAAGCACACAAGATTTGTCGTCTGCTAACGGTTTAGGAACTTCTTTCGTCGATCCTTCTCTCCAATAATGTCTAATCCAAGTTTTATTTCCGCATTAGGGCATTTGTTTCCAATGACGCGCACCCACAACATAACCGATCCGCGCGAGTTAAACTCAAAGTCTGCCAAACGCACCTGACCTATCCCTACCAATTCCGAATCCACTAAGAGCTCCACGTCAATGGACATTCGCTCAAACATCTGTAACCGAAAGGTTTGTTTTTGCAGATTCGCCACCCCAACCGGTGGTGCGTCTCGCCATGGACGCTCCGCCACCCCTCCCGCCGACGTCGTGGATGTGGCCCGAGCCCGAACCGGGGCGGAGGTGATGGCACTGTGGTCAGTGCGTAATCGAACGGTCACCTCCGGTTCCGTCATGGCGTCCTCACTCATGCCGCCCCCACCCGGCGAGGGGGCGGTGCCCGAGCCGCCTCCCATCGTCGGCGCCAACCCGCCAGGGAGGGAGGCGTGCACGAGGGGAATGTAACGGCCGCGGTGCAACACCGCCCGCAGTCGCGTCTCCGTTGGCGGCAGCTTGCCAAGCACCACGCGATCCAAGTCGCGAAACCGCGCCTCGTAATCTTGTGGTCGATTTAATCGCTGATACGCAATTGCCATGGCCTCCTTAAACTCCGCACGGTTCATCTCAAAGAGCTCGGAGAGGTGTTCCAGCATCTCCCGCACCGACCTCTCGGCGAGGTGAACCATGAGAAAGCAATCCTTCAAAATACTAAAAAACGCGCGTCCGTTGCGACGGGTCGGGCTGTGCAGCACAATCTCACGGGACCGCTCCAGCGCGGTGCGGACGGGCGGCCAGGCCGCCTCTGGAACGGTCTTTTGGTACCATTCCTCCAAGACATCAATAAAGGCGAGACACGCACTCCGCCGCTCCGCCGCATCCGCTTCCGCGGCGGAGGCGAAGATGGCGCGGCGGTGCGCCTCCAACACGGCGCGCGGACTCTCATAGGCGCGCTCCAACGCGGCGTCGAGGAGGCGCTCGCGTTCGGGCATGAGGTCGCGCATCAATTGACGCGCCCGTCGCACATTCTCCCCGCGCTGCAGCTCCTTCTTGAGGTCCTCCGTGCAGCGCTCCATGTGGCGGCGCTCGAAGCAGACGCGGGTGTGTTCGCCCACGCCGCACTCGACCGGAAACGGTTTGCGCCGCGCCTTCCCCCAATCCGCGCGGGAGCTGCGCGCGACTTTGCCGCCCGATCGCCGCTCGTGCCGCGCGGGAAGCGAAACGACCTCCGACGGGGTCCCGCGATCCGCCATGAGCGGGGGAAGCATCGCCGTGGTCTCCGCGAGCGCCGTCTCCGTCTGCTCCGACTCCCGCCGTTTGCGCTGCCGCGTTGGCGCCGGTCTCGCGCCGCGCCGGGGGCTGTGCAGCACACTCTCCAACCCGCACCGCGCGCGCTGCAGGAGCCCGCGCAGCGCGACCGCGAGGCCGTGCTCCCCGCGCTCCTCCCGCCCGTCGCCGGAGCGCGGAGTGGACGGCGCGGACGAGCGCGACGTGGACGCGGAGCGAAGACCCGCCGCCCCCCACGAGACGTCCTCCGCCAACGCGGCGCGCGCCGGCGAGGCGACGAGTTGGGGAGCCGACGGCCCCCGCGCGTGTCCGTGCCGGGCGGCGGCGACCGCGGCCGCACTCTCCCGGAGCTCGCGCTGCAGCTCGGCCGTCCCGGTCGCCGCCGCGGACGCGCTCGCGAGCTGCACAAAGGCCCGTCGCGCGCGGGCGGCGGCTCGGCTCTCTCCGCGCCACGGCCGGCCCGTTCCGCTCGACGACGACGCGCGCGACCCCCCGCTGCCCGCGCTCGACGCCGCCGCGACGCCGACGGGGGAGTGCCGCCAGCGCCGGCGCTGCACGCGGCTCCGCTCCGCCCACGCCCGCATCCGCCCCTCGACCGCCCGCAGCTCCATCGGCGGGGGGACGCGGTGGGCGGCCGGGGGGGGGCGCGCGCGCTTTGCCCCGCGGGCCGCGAGCATTTCCCCCGCCGCCACGCCGACGGCCGGACCGGCGAGCGTCTCCCGCGCCGCGCGCAGCTTCAGCGTGGCGGGAAGGAGCGCCGCGTAGGGCGTTGGGGACTCGGCCGACTCGCTCCGGCCGGCGGCGCGGCGGGGGGCCGGAAGGGGGGGGCGCGGGCGGCGGCCGTCCGGTGGGGGCGGGGGGGGGCGGGCGTCGTCGAAGAGGAGGGCGGTGTCGCCGAGGCGGTGCGCGGAGGGGCGGGGGACGGCGGAGGGGGTGAGGATGTGCGCGCGCGGGTTCGGGGGCGTGGAGGGGGAGGAAATGGCGGACTGGCTTTCACCAAACGGGGAACCGTCCTCGCCGGGGGAAGGGGGACTTAACGCCATGGTAGTCAAATCACACACCGGGTATCCTCAGGTATATAGATATATATATATATATATATATTCACTTCAATGTGTGTGTGTGTTTGTGTGTGTATATATAAGTTTAAGCACAGGGAGATGGAAAAAGGGATTTATTGTTGTTGTTGTTGTTGTTGCCTTGTTTGTTACCTTCTTGTGTTTTTACTTTCAATACAGAAACCAAAAAGAAAAAAAAAAGGAAAAAAATGTAAAGAATATCTGTTTAACTCCTCATCTCAAAATAATGTTCACACTCACATTTTTTCTCTCTGAAGGTGATATTAATATATATATATATATATATATATATATACAATGGAAAAAATTCCGTATATGCACATTGAGAAAAAAAAAAAAAAAAGAAATCCTTACTTTTTACTATTTTTTTTTACTTCTTTTTTTTTTTTTTGACGCTGTCCTTTTTGCCTCTCTGATTCTGATGTTATGTGAAGACAGAGCAGAAACTCAAATAAAGAACGAAACTAGAGAAATACATCACATAGTTTAAAAAATTTGATACTCTCCTTAACACAAACAATTAAAAAATATTAAAACACCAAAAAGAGAGCGAACAGCTAAAAAAAAAAAAGAAAACAAATGGGAATAAAGTTAGAAAGGTAGAATGCCTAAATATTGAGTTTCGGTACTATTTTTTATTTTCATTGTTGTCAGTCTTCTCTGATTTTAGTCATTTTTTTTTTTCCACTAAAGCATTCTAAAAACATTGTTTCACTTTAGAAGAAGAAAAAAGGGTAACAGTAATAATTGCAGCAGTATTCACTACCTCTCTAAGAAAATCCGCAAAAACAAAAAAAAAAAAAGAACTACTGAATTGACCCCAATCTTTTGATCATCTTCTCCTTTTGCGTGGATGTTTGCGTTTTTTTTTTGTATTTTTTTCGTTTTCGTCATCTTTTTCAAACTAGAAGGAACTCTACAAAGGACCGTCTTTTCATGTGCACCTAACATTTTTTCACTTTGACATTGGTTGTAGTTCACTGGTATTAAGTATATATTCACTTATACACTCACTACTTCATCACTGCCCAGTTGTATATGAAATAGGATACATACTCATTGGAGTAAAAGGTCGACAAAAACAAAAAAAGGGGAAAAAAAAATAAGTGTTCAAACGCAAACAGCTTTCGATGGAGTTTAGTGACCTAAAAGAATAATAATAATAATAATAGTATATATATATATATATATATATACAGTGACACAAGATTGCATCACTTTGCTTTCACAAAATTGAATATTAAAAATTCGACGACCACGGAAGTATTCACGGCTATATAAACAAAATGAAGTACGCGTTAAATAAGCCAAGTGACGCGTACGTAACGCATACGCTGGACTCGGATTTAACGGTAAGTTTTTTGTTTTTTGTTTTACTTACACAAAAACAAATAAATAATATTCTTTTGCTATCTCTAGTTTGCTCTTTTCATCAATTTTTTTATTTGGAGTAAAAAAAAAAAAAAAAATTTAGTGGGAAAACGTCTCGCACAACCCACAAATACACAATCCGCTTTCTCCCTCCTTCCCACAACTACCAAAAAATCAAAAAAAGAATTTTTTTTTTGGAAACAAAACAAAGAAAACCATTTAAAAAAAAAAAGAAGAAAACATGAGAAAGAAAATGAGAAGCGTTGGTTGCTTACTCTTTGCTGTTTTTGTTGTTGTTAAACACAATCGATCACAAAGAAAGAAAGAAAAAAAAAACACTTGATGATTTGTCTACTCACTGAGTGCAGTTTGTATCTTTGCAAAACAGTCTTGGACCATTGACTAAACAAAGGTCTAAAAATGTCATATTTACCTTCCAATGCGCAAGTCCCGCTCTTCTTTTGTCTACACACAAAAAGAAAAAGAAAATCAGCGAACCCGTCCGCATTAAAATTGGATGTGTTGCCATGCTTCTCAGCGGTATTGTCCCCCCTATCCGCCTGGATGTCCATTGTACATTTGCGGGCAATATTGTTACTGCTGCTGCTGCTGGTTCATTGAGGCGCCCCCACCGCCGCGAAAGCTTACATGACGGTTTATTCTCCGCCCACTCAGATTGCTTCCCTGAGGCTGTGGCGGATTTTGTTGCTGTGGTGGGGGTGGGGGTGGGGGTGGCTGTTGAGTGAAACTCCCCATTCGGTTAAATTGACACCCGTTTCCAGAACTCTGTTGGCGTTGAGTGGGTTGCTGAGACGGAAATTCTCCCTCATTGCCTCGGAAACTTCCTTGATGATTGTTCTTCCGCCCGCTCGCAAAACTTACCTGACGCTGCATTTGTTGTTGCTGTGGTGGTGGGGATGGGGGTGGGGGTGGCTGTTGAGCGAAACTTTCCATTCGGTTAATTTGATACCCGTTTCCAAAACTGTGATGGCGTTGAGTGGATTGTTGAGATGGAAATTCTCCCTCATTGCCTCGGAAACTTCCTTGACAATTTAATTGATTTTCATTACCAAAGCTTTGCTGGTGTTGAGGTTGTCCATTATACGCTGAGTTTCCTTGACGGGGGAGAGATGGAAAATCGTTTGGACCACCCATACACGACGGTTGTCGAGCGTTGATGGAGGAGTAACTGCCCATTCGAGATGTCATTCGGCTATCAGCAAGTGAGGCTGTAGTATAGCCCTCATGTCTGCCTTTTCCTGAGCCGTTCTTCTCCATAGTATGCATTTCTCGCTCACCATAACCTTCACGATTGTACGCGTCTTTCCTCCAAGCTGCACCCACTTCATCATCTCTCTTCTCGTAGCAATACGAGACCACAAGGATAATAAGCAGTATGGCTATCGACACTAGCGATCCACTTATGGCAATGATGTACCACCAATTATCTGCACTCTCGCTCATTACAGTCACATTTTCACAGAGGACATTAAGGGATGTAATAGTGCCCGCATCGGTATTTGTGCATGCGGTGGAGGCACAGAGGGTGCGCCACAAGGATGGAATATTGCCAGGAACACGAGAAATTTGCCATCCAACCAGGGCAAAGTTGGATGAGGGTGGTTCCATAAATCCAAAAGTAGCAGAAGGGTTGTAGTTCATGTTTATTGCTCCATTGCACTTGAAAGAGGCATTTGCAGATTGATCAACACGGTAAAATGGTTCACCTCGACTTTTCATTGTACGTCCCGTAACATCGCATATCTTAGCCTTTCCATTTCGGCCTAATAATGCGTCACATTCACCTGCGGTACCGGGAATAGGATACTCGGAAATGTTCATTGTTGTGGTCCAAAAAAAAACAGAGATATTATCTGCGCAGCGAAGACCATATGCACCCAGCAAAACCCATTCATCATTTGGAGCATTTGCATTCATATACGCAGACATTTTATTCGCCTTTTGCGAAGTATCCGGTACGGCGAGCTGTCTGCCCTCGGCTTCACATATCTGCGATGCTTGAGTCAATGTATTTTGGGGAGCAATTCCCAAAGGAAGGGGATGTATCGCATACATTGAACCTGTTCCACGTCCTGAAGAACCTTGAGATGGATCACTTTGAGCATTTACTGTCTGTGGAAATATTCCATGTGTGCAAAGTAAAATGAACAAAAGACTGAAAGTGCACCGAGCAGATAACAACATTGAGACTAGGGCTCTGTTCTCCCTTTTAAAATACCTATAAATACAGATATATATATATATATATATATATGTATAATATTTTCTCTCTCTTGTTGCTATTACCTTGCTTTTAAGTATGTTTGTGTGTGTTTTTGTGTGATTTTTGAACACTTTAACTACCATGACGATTAACAACAAAGAGTTTTTCATTAGCAATATGTGTACATTTAAATATAAATGTATAGTTGCACGCATTTAGAAAAGAAAAAAAAATTGAAAGAGAGCACTCATAAAAGAACCCAGATGTGACCAATGAAACCTGCATTGATCTCTTTGTAAGCTACCATAAACATATATATTTATATATATATATATGTGTAAAAATATATGAACTCATACAGTAATGATATATTGAAATTAAGCCAAAAAAAAAAAAGTGACCTTAAGTTCACCAATAAAAATGAAAGCCATAGCATACAGATCTATCTCGTTAGCTTTAACAAAAGAAAAAATGAACCACGCAGTTTATGATCCCTTTTCACTGTTTTTTTTTTTGTTGTTGTTGTTATTGTTGTTGTTGTTTTTTGTGTGTCGTTTTCATCGGTATGTTAGCCGAATGGAGCTGTATCGAAAGGCTTCCATTTTATTGGGGAACTCGGTGTCTCCGTCTTCGCTTGGCCAAAGTCAAATGCTTCCCTTTCGTACGGCGCAGCACCGCTTGAAGTCTGGCGACGCGATGGCTTGCAATCCCCTCCCAAAGGCAGTCCGTCCACTTTACATTCAACGGAGCATGGAGTGGGAAGAGTGACAGCCGCAAACGCCTCCTGAAGAAGCGCTAGTTGCACAGATGCGGCGCTACACAGCGGGCTGCGATGTGTTCTCCACCAAACCGCACGATGCAACTTGAGATACCAGCCAATCATTCGTGAGACCACAAGTTGCACATTGCGAGGAGCTTGGCAGGTGCAACAAGGATTGTGAAGACTATTGGGAGGTATGCAAAGATCATGCACACACACAAGCGGGAAGTCGTGAAGACGTACTACAGACCATTTTTGTGGCGGTAAAGAACGATGAAGGCGTTGCATTAGTTCTTTCACCGCACACTTGCAAAAAACATTTAAAGAGACATTTTCACCACCCAACATTAACGTTTTTTGGTTTGTAGCATTTTTCTTAAAATTCCCATTATTCGACTCCCATTGCGAAAACGTTGGCAATAATGCGTCACTTGGGATGCTCGGAAAGCGCCACACCAGCAGCGGTGAGGAAACAAAACTGAACAAAAGTGAAATACCGAAGAGCAAAGGCTCCAAAACAGCACAACACAAAACAAGTACTGGAAAGGTTAATATAAAAATAGTCAAATCAATAACAAAAATTGTAAAAAAGGTGGCGAGCGAACCTGTTATGACATCGCCACGACGTAGCACACGCCATGCGCGGCTGTGTGTCAACACGCATAAAAATAAAAGTATGATTAATAAAAATACACACATTGAACCCCATACTGTCAATACGCGACCACACGAACCACTGTCTAAAACCGCCATTAAAGTTTCATTGTCACGATTAAGATCACGTAAAGCATGACACATTTGCTCACTAAAGGTATTTAGATGAATAAGATTGGTAACGACAAGTTGAATGCCTGTCAAGAGATTCACCAATGCGATACCACGAAGACAAAACGTAAGACAATTTGTCGTATCACTGAGAAAACCACCTTGAAGCATCAATGAACGTATAAAATAGGACGATGTATGTATTCTGTTCTCATATTTTTTGCCAAACACATGCAATTCACCGTTTGCGATGGATGTTCGTGAGTTAAGGAATGTGGCAACCAGGGCGTAGAGTGTATTACAGACACCAAAATAAAGCGGCAAGGCACACGGCAAAACAAAAGACCAATACAACTCGGAGAGGAAGTATGGTCCCGCATCCAAAATTCTACTATCCCCATCCATGAGATCTGAACTACTCACATCAGCGGTGTTATTCCTCAGCATACTGTTCATATGCCCCATTGCTGGGAATGTGATGAAAACCGCACCTGGAAGTGTGACGTGTAATACATGCAGCACAAAACTCCATAGGAGAAATACAACCTCAATGAAAACCACCACAAGAGGAACAAAACGTGATGACCAAGAATCTTGACTGCCATCCGCATTTGAAATGGTTGTCCGAATAGCATAACGAACGGGTAGTAAACCGCGGTACCTTTCCACATAAATGGTATCAGGTATTCTTTTCTTTCTACTTTTCTCCATTTTTTCCGTGTCATACTCTGGCATATCGTACGTACACATGAAACGATGCAGTCGTTGCACTTCCGCAGAGTGTGGATGTAATTGTAGTGCTTTACAAATACGACGCTCCGCTGATACAACACACAAACTCGCAAAGAGCGCACGTGCGCCGTGTGCGGCAGCGAGTACGTTACCTTTAAACGGTGAAAGTAACTGTTGAGTGAGTTGTGTAGTTGACTTGTCAAATGCCGCAGCAACGGTACGCAGGTGACAAATACGAAGAATGAGGGTGAGATGCGGATAGCTGCGTTCGAGAAGGTCCATCCAGCGCGCTGCCTCCTTGTGAGCACGCCAGTAGAGTTCTTGCATGGACTCGGACGAAGAAAACTCAAAGGACAATAGCGATAAATCACAACGCAAATACGATATACTAGACAGTGAAGACGACGTATTATCTTTATCATCAGTTTGATCGTTTCTATTATTATCATCCTCGCAGCAATCAATGTTAACACTACTGATATCATTGATCTCCTCAATCTCTTCTTCATCCTCATCCTCTTTAAAGCTCGGTGGCCAGTTGGGGTTCAAAACCAACCAATTATTATTCGTTTCGTTCATGGGATCTTCATCTTGATCCATGAAAATATGGCTTACACACAGCTCCGATTCTATCCCTTCCTCGGCCATCTCTACATTCTCCTCTCTTTTCGCATCTGCTTCATCCTTCAGATGTGATATCGGCTCCTCTATACATGATGAACGACGCGGCGTACTATTTGTTGTGTCATTGTAAAAAAGGAGTGTGGCATCACGAAGCAAATCCTCCTGCACATCGCAGGCGAGTGTAATGGCATCAAATAAGACACGATGTGGAGCACAATCGGTGCAACTCAACGCTAATGATCCCACAAGACCACGAGCACGAGACACGAGAGCCCCACAAATGTACAGCATCTCATTCTGTAATTCAATACGACGATCAGATGTCTCTGGCGCGCATTGACGCAATTGCCACAAGTGATGAGACAATAGTGGAATTTGAACAGGTAACGGTAACTTCCGTAGAGACCGCACAAATTCACGTGTATCACCGGAGTGATTCCAAGCGAGGAGTGGAGAATGCACACCTCCTACAGCCAAAGTGGGACAGGAGGCAATAAACAACACCTCACTTAACCGCATATCATTATCCCAATCATAAAGTGTATTTAGAAGAGTTACTGTATCAGCTAAAGCGGCACAGTTTACCAAAAGTAACTGTCTTAACCAAAAAAATGGTACCGAAGGATGTCGAGTATCGGCTTGAAGCTTATTAAGTGTCAAAATAAGAAAATCTCTAGATGTTGTCATCTGACCAGAGTCTGTCAAACGCTTTGAACGCAACCAAGCGGATAATGCCAAATAAAAGTTATGATGATTTGATTTGAATGTCGTGGTATTTTCAAGTAAGTTGTACGAACTGCACGCATTGTTGTCCATTTCATTATGTTCATTGATAAGATCCATCGTGCAAACCTCACGTCGCATTATAGCACGTATTTCAGCCGTCATGGATAACGTTAAATTATCCATCGTCTCCTTCGATTGAACCCAAAACCCAACACGACACAGTTGTGCATACACATCTTGCCGTGCCGCTTCATGGCTTATGTTTGTTGTTGCAATGATGCAACATGCGTGTATAAATAGGGAAACATTTCGCATGAGACTTAGCCACTTTACCTTTGATTCAACCTTCACACGCATAGCATAAGAGTCTGTGGTAGTGGTAAACGAAAGGAGTTTTTCTGTTAGGCTGATAACCACATGATAGTCTTGTAAAATCCAAGCATTGAATGCATCAAGAAATGTCAGGACAAATGTACCCTCACGGTCGTTAAAGATATCAGAGAACAAAAATGACACATTTCGTCGAAGTACTTCTGTTTCCACTTCACCGCGACGCTTAAAGATAACGTGAGGTGAATCTGAATCCTTACACAGTTCGGCAAAAAAAAGTGAAGCCCATACACTTGAAGAAGGTTGTCTCTCTGTATGATTTGGGACACAATGAACAGAAGCCATGTAATATAAGACATACAATAGACGAGGGGGAAGGGATGAGGGAGATACGTTCTTTAAATTACCACGACCAGAAGTTGTATGATGTAACACGCCTGTCAATTCACGTAGGAATTGAACCAACTGTAGCTCTTCAACTGTAGCAGAGTATTTATGAGGCATCCTCTGACGCCACTTTAACTCACTCATGGCATTGACATAATTTTCCACCTCCCTCTTAGCACTTTGGGCGTCACCCGCAGAGAGTAATTGACGCAAAACACAATGAACTGTGCAATAAAGACAGACCCAATCCCCATTCTCCGACTTGCAACAGTGAGCACTTGTCTCATGGGTATGAGGAGCGGAATTGTGCAGCGGATCAACGGAAAAACACCCTATGAGGGCGGAGAATGGAAGAGATACTTCCTCAGTGTCCGGAAATTGTTGAGAAAACATTAAACTATATTAAACTGTTTGTAGACACACGAAGAAAAAAACAAAAAACTTCCTTTTTAATGAAAAGTATCCAAAGTCCTATTTTAAAATACATATATATAGTTATATATATATATATATATATATAGAGAGAGAGAGAGAGAGAAAAAAAGAAGAAAAAAAACATGAAAAAAGAAAGAAAGGCGAAATAAACACATTCATGGTGTATATAAGAAGCTAAAAAACAGTATAACGTTTTATTTTTCTTTCTTGTGGATCATTTTTTTTAATTTATTTTTTATCTCAGCTTTACAAAATGAGATTATTATGCTAGAACTGAAAAGAAAATCAAAACATTTAGGTCAAAGATGACGAATTCTATTCTTTTTTTTTTTGTCTCCCCCCCTCATTCCACTATAGAGCCCAGAAAATGGAGATATTGGAAAAAAAAAAATAGACATATAAATATATATTAAAATATATATTAAAATTATTCTCTTCGTTTACGAAGCAACAAAAGTAAAGAAAAAGAAGCAATTTTTTTTTTTTCATATATGTATATATATATATATATATATATATATATATATTATTATTATTATTATTTGCTTCTCCATTTGCGGTCTCTTAATTTGTTATTCTTCTTTTCTTTTCTTTTTTGTTCTTGAGTCTTATCTATTCATTTCGCTCATCATTTCACGGGTCTTAGCTCTTCGCTGTACTCCGTTTTGTTGTCATCATGGTGAAAGTACCATAAATAGAATTATAGGCAAAACAAACAAAGCAACAAACAAAAAAAAAGAAACAACGTGCTGTTTATTTCAAAAAAAAATGCATACAACACGAATTCATAGCTTTCAAAAGACAACAGTGGACATAAAAAAAAAAAAATAACAAATAAACAAGCTAAAGTAAATAAATGAAACAGAATTTAAATAATAATTTTTTTTTTTTCTGTTCCGCTTCTTATTGGCGCTACATGTCAGATTTTGCCTCCAGCTGGTGCGCTTAAAATAAATGAAGTAATAATAAAAATACAAAAAGACGGCCTAGGCAATTAAAGTATCACCATTCTGCTGCTCTGTATCCTTCTTTTACTTTTTCTCTTTTTTCTTTTCTTCTCTCAGAAAGATATTCTTTTTTATAATTTCTTAAACAAACAAAAAAATTTGCGTGTTGATTTCGTTCCTTTTTCTCTTTTTATATATCAATATAAAATGAAAGCTGCATGAATACATTCAGATTTTCTGCTCTTCACACATAGGAAGAGAGGGCAGCTTTAAAGTGGGGAAGAATAAAAGGAAAATAAAAAAGTGAAAAACAAAATATCCATTCATATCTTCAATGAAGTAAATCTCACAAAAACAACAAAATTTCTTTCTCCTCAAAGAGAAAAGGAATATGAGAAATAAAAATAAACGCTCAAAATTATTCCTTTTTGGGGGGTTTCACCTTTCAATCTCACAAAAAGAAAAAGAATGAAGCGTTTGAAACTAATGAATCGTTTCCTTCTTTTTTTTTTTTCTATTTCGTTTCTCTTTCTTTTGCGCACCCAACAAAAAAAAAAGAAATTTATTTTGCTTTATCTTAGCAGTAGCGGAAATTAAAAATAATGCTGCCTTTTCCTTTTTTTTTTCCGTCGTTGTCGATTGCCCCAAAGAGGCGACAAATATAAAAGTAACAGATGAACGGAATGAGATAAAATTTTTCCAAAGCTCAGTACAGAGAGATGCTGTAAAAAAAAAAAAGATATTTCATCCTTTTTTTTTATTTTCGTTTATACATTACAATATATATAAAAATGGACTTTTCTTCTTCTTTATTCTCATTTCGTCCTCTTCTCTCCTTTTTGTGTATGCTCTTTAAAAAAAACAAAAAAAAATCGTCCTCATAATGAAACATAAAAGTGAAAAACGTATAAAAACGAAAACATTCTTTTTGTGTGTGTGTTATTCTTTTCCAATTCAAGTTGCTTTTCTTTGTTGCTATTGTTGTTTGTAGGTGTGTGGGTGGGTGTTTTTTTTTTTCCCCAACAATGAAGCCTTTCTGTCATGTCACGCATGTAAACATAATTCCATTCAAGATTTGACTTTATGTTTTGAAGTACCCATATAAGGAATTCTTCACGAGTGAAGCAAAAACAAAAAAAAAGCGGAGTTGAGTTTCTGAATATGAATACAAACATCCCCTCACATAACCATAACACATCAAAAACAAGTAATAATAATAATAAAAATACGGAAACCATTTGATTTAAAAAAAAAACGAACTCTGCTTTGAATATCAATAAACATATAAATATATATATATATATATATATAAACGGAAAAGGGGTTGTTGTTCTTTTGACATTGTGATGGCGACTAGCACCTCGACCTTTCAGTAAAGAAACAAAAAAAAACACGGCATAACAAACAAACAAAAATCTTTCGTACTTCAGTGTCCATCTTTGTTAAAGCTTCATTTTTAACTGCATGGGAATAAGTGTATATATATATATATATATATATATATATATACAATTTTTTGTTTTTATTTGAATGTGATCCTCATCTCTTTTAATTCAATCATTAGAGATTCTCCATTTTTGTGTCTGTGTCCATATGTTTCTTTAAGGGTTTTTGTTTGGAAGTCACTGTCAGGTTTTCTTTTCTTTTCTTTTCTGTACTTTTTTGTGTCCCTCAATACAAAGTGTTCCACATTTTTGTTTGGTATTACAAACATACGTATTGCGGTACGAAAACACGTGTGGATCCTTTTTTACAACTCATCCCCTCTTTAGATTTCTCTTTTTAGTAAATGAGAGAAAAAGGAAAGGAACTCCAAAAGTAAACAAAGAAAATAATAACAATAACGGATTTGAGTGATAAAAATTAAAAAAAGAAGTAAAGGCGAAAGAACAGATGAAAAGCAAAAAGAGAGATATTTTCATTCTCTCATTCATTTTTTTTTCTTGTTTCGTTTGTTTTTCCTCATTATACAAAATTTCCTCTTTTCTTTCGTTTTTCTTTATATATAACAAAATATATATAGATATTTTTTTGTGTGCGTTTGTGCGTTTCATATTTTGAGTTTTGTTTCTTAAAAAAATATATATAAAAATATACCTTTTTTCGTCATTTTTTTCTTGTTTTCTCTTCGTTCAGATTTTTGGATTTAATTCCAAAAAAAAAAAAAATAATAATAATAATAACAATAATAATAACAATAATAATTTCGAATGCCAAAAAAAAAAACCCTTTTTTTTGCTCAACGCATCGTCGCACAGGTAATCATTCTTTTTCTTCACTTTTAATTTATAATTCACTTTCTTTTTTTGCTTTGTTAAAATCAATTTCGTTCAGTACAATCAAAAAAAAAAAGAAAGAAAGAGTGAAAATTTAGTTCTCTTGAGTTAATTTTCTATTAAAAATTCACCATTGAGTTTCTTTTTCTTTTTTTTGGTGTGTGTGTGGGGTTTTTCTTTCTTTTGCCAAACGAAAATAAAAATGGAAAATCAAAAAGAAAAATAATAATTTTTGTGTTTATTATTTTGATTTCCGACACGCACACCATTTGCACACGTGTGTTTCTTAAGATATCAGTGGTTCTAAAAATAAACAGAATACAAAACGTAAAACAACGAAAAAAGATAACAATAAATAAAAAAGACAAAAAAAAACGAATGAACAACAAAAAAAAAAGGGAAAAGAAAATGACAAACATAAAAAGAAACAGAAAAAATGCGAGAAAACAAAACAACAACAACAAAAGGTAATCAAAAATGAAAAAACGAAAAAAAAAACACAAAAATAAAAATAAACATAAAAAGCATTTGTATTGCTGCATACATATAAATTAAAGAGCAAATTCAACATAAGATGTGATTAAAAAGAACAAAAAAAGAAAGTAAATATATTTTTTTCTTTTTGATTTCTTTTTCATTCTTTTTTTCTTTTTTTTTTTCCTTCACAAAAAATGGTTCTCTTATTTACATGAGTAACGCATCCACAAAATTAGAGAGTCCTTAAAATATAGTGTTTCTATATACATGTCATCCTTTAAACTTTTACATAGATGACGATATTTCCTTCCTATATATATATATATATATATATAATTAATATTCCTTTCTTTTTTTTTTTATTCACGAATAGAAAAATAAATATATGACTTTTTTTTCTTGAATTAAATTACTTTCTGTTCATATTTTTGTTTGTTTGTTTCATTGTGTTCCTTTTTGTTGTTGTTGTTGTTGTTGTTGTCGTTTTGTTTTTCTTCTCGCATCACACGCGCATACACACTCAAAAACAAAAAAAGAAACATACACAAGAGTATCCAATTGAATACAAACGCAAAAGATATATAAGCAAATATATATAAATAAATATATTTTCAAATAAAACGAATAAATAAATAACCACAATAAATTGGAGGAAAAATAAAAAAAATGAAGAAAAAATACCTAAAAAAAAGCATTTGTTGTTGTTCCTGTCTTTCGAAAAAACAAAAAAAGGAGTATTGATTTAATTCACAAAAAAAGGAAAAAAAAAAAGGTCTATTTTTTTTTCTTATTCCTTCTTTTCTGTTTGCCTTTTTTTTTTTAACACAAATATTTAAAGCAAAACGGAAAAAAAAAATTCCGTCTGTATGTTCTTAAATAAACGGACTTATTTGGTGGCGTTCACTCCAAAAGCGCGAAAACAAAAGCAAAGCGAAAAGTAAAAATAAACAAAAATATACCGTCATAGAAAAGAACAAAAAAGCACCAAAAAGAAAACAAAATAGAAAAAAAAATAGTTAAAAAATGAAGAAAAGAAAAAACAAAAACAAAAAAAATATATATACATATATATTTTTTTAATTTTTTTCTTTTTTTCTTTCAGGTACATTTTTTCTTTTTTTGTGTGTGTGTTTTTTTTGTCCCCCTTTTTTTTTTTTTTGCTTCTGTTGTCAATCTCTTTTGGGGAACTATTTGACACAGTAATACAGAAACAAACACAAAAAGAAAAAAAGTAAACGAAAAAGAAAACAAATAATAAAAAAAAAAGGTCATTGAACTGTAAGGGCACCATCGTGAGAAATTCGGCGCGCACTTCAAAAAACACACAAAAACAAAAAAAAAAAATTTGAAAAAGGAAATAACAGAAACAAATGAAAGAAAAAAAAAAAAAGAAGCGCAGCAGAAATTCAAGATATTTAAAAATATAGTTTTTATTCTAATCGTGTGAGACAGAAATTTTCGGCCTATGAAAAGGCGTTTTTTCGTTGTTTTTTTTTGGTTTCTTTTTAGGAGAATTTCCCGTTTGAAGTCATCACAGAAAAATAAAGGAAATCTCGAAGGATCTGTAACCTTTAAAAAAAGTAAACACACACACAGAAAGATACACGAGAAAACTGAAAATGAACAAGAAATTTTTTCTCTTTCTCTTTTTTTTTTGTCTTTTTCTTCTTTTTTTTTTTCCTTAAAAATAAAACAAAAAAAATGCTTTCCGTTTTTTTGCTTTTTTTTTTTCGCTTAATTTGTTGTTTTGTTTTGTTAATTTTTTGTTGACATTTAAATTCTTTTCCTTTTGTTTCGTTTGTCGAAAAAAAAAAAAAGAAGCAATAATAATAATAATAAAAAGGTTTTAAACAAAAAAAAAAATTTGAGAATCAACAAAAAAATAATTACAACATTCAAAAACAAAAAAAAAAATTTTGGAAAAAAAAAAACAAAAAAACGGAGGAAAAAGAGAAAGAGAACAAAAACCACAGAAAAAAAACATTATATTGGAAGATAGTAAGAAATGAAAAATCAAACAAAAACAAAAAAACGAACAAAAAAAGAAGAAGAAGAAGAAGAAGAAAAAAGTAAAAACTGAAAACTCCTCAAAAGAAAAAAGAAAAAAAAAAAAAACGACGCATTAAGATAACAAAAATGCAATCAAACAAAAAAAGAAAAAAAAAAGAGAAGGATCCGAAAAATGAACTTAAAAGAAGTCAGGCGAAAGCAACAAAAGTAAAAAAAAAATGCGGAGCATAGTGAAGAGGTGTTCTTTTTTTTTTTTGTTTTTGTCGTTGATTTTCTTTTTCATTTCTCTTTTTTTTCTATTAATTTTTTTTGTTCTCCCTTCTTCTTCGCTTCTTACACTTAAACTTTTAAGAAAGTTCTTATGAAGATACAATACATATATTATGTTTATAATATAATATATATATTATACATACATATACATATATATATTTAACCATATTTCTTTGTATTTCTTTTTTCTCTATGTCTCTTTTTAATTATTATTTTGCCTTTTCCTTTTGTTGTTGTGTAAAGGTGTTACGCGTGTGTTCCCTGTCTCATCGTAATTGCATGATGTCTCAAAGAGACAATGTTTGAATGGGTCATTCCTGTCAAGGAGACACAATTACGGGAACAGACGTACTGGAGTTTTCAAAAGAACAGAAAACAAAAACACAAAACAAAATCAAGGAAGAAACAAACCAGCACAGACACAAAAACACACTGAACGTACAAAAAAGAAAAACAAAAACAAAAAAGAGAACAAAAGATGAAAAAAAAAAAGAAAAAAAAAACAAAAAAAAAAAAAAAGAGGAAGAAATACTACATATATACACACATATATATGTCATATATAATATATGTATCATACATGTATAAATACGCATATTACCAACCCGCGGTGGGGTATGGTAAGGCAACAACGTATGTTCCCGGAAATGATGGCACGGAGGATGCCGCCATGTGTGTCTCATTCGATGCGACGCCGTACTCCAACGCGGGCGTCCCTCTCGCATGTTTTGCCACAAGTAACGACATTGGGTAACTCGTCATGGGTCCATTTGTGGGAATCACCCCAACCGTTGGGCTGAGGAGTGCGGCGGCGGTTTGGGCGTTTCCCATAAAAGACGGTGCATTTGACACCACCGGTGGCTTTAACGTCCCCATTGGCATAAATGAAACGGTTTCCACAAACTTTGGCGCTCCCATCGCGCCCGACGCGGAGGCTGAGGGGCGTGGGGGTCGTTGTTGTCCGTGTTGGCTCTGTATTTGCGCCGGTTGAGTTTGAGGGAGCGTGACGGGGCTGTTTTTCTTTTCCCGCGCCAAACGACACGTGAGGAGGCGCCCCTCCATCACACGTCGATTGAGTGTACTCACACACAGCGCCGCCTGTTCCTCGCGCTCGAAGAGAACGAAACCGTGACCGCACGAAAGGCTCGTCGTCGCGTCCCGCACCACTTTGGCGAGGAGGACTTTTCCACATGTGCTGCAAAGCCCGCGCAGTTTGTCCGTGTTCCACTGCAACGGAAGGCCTTGAATGAAGACATTGCAACTCCGCCGCACGCCGGCCACGGCACGCGCCTCGCCCGTCTCATTGCTCGATGAACTGTTCCGATGCGTCTCCGATGCGGCGTGGGGGTCCGCCTGTCCGTTTGCGTTGGCACTTGTTGGGGATGGGGCCGCTTTCGACGCCGCACGCCCCGCGAGGGCGGCGTTTGGGGGGGTGGAAACGGCACTTCCCGCCAAATCCGAGTGGGCGAAGGAGGGCATCGCCTTTTCATGCGCAAAGCGGCACACCAATGTGCGCCCCTCGACCACGCAGGTGTGGAGCGCCCGCACGCACGCCGCCGCCTGCTCCGCTGTCTCAAACATCACAAAGCCGTACTCCCGCGACTTGTTGCTCGTCGCGTCGCGCGCCACCTTGGCGGAGACGATGCCGCCAAACGCGGCGCACACACTCCGCAGCTTCTCCGTGTTCCAGTGCGCGGGCAGCTCACTCATGTAGACGTTGTTGTGCGCGGTGATGCGCGGGGTCTCGGGCGACGGCTGCGCGGGGTGCGTCTCCCCGGCGGAGAGGTACGAATCCGTTGGGGTGATGCCGTCCGGCGCGTTCGGGTTCGACGGCGGCGCGGCGGCGGGCGGCGGCCAGCACTCCGATCCCCCCGTGGCGCAGCGGGGGAGGGAATTCGGGGCGGCATCCGCCGGGGGGTTCTCCGATGACGCGCAAATGAGCGTTTGGGGGGTTTCGTCGATTTGGTGCGTGTGGGACGCTTTGGGGGAGACGAGGTCGAGGAGGTGGTGGTTTTGTAGGAAGACGCTGAGGTTGCTGTCGGGGCATCCGTTTTCCACCTCAAATGGGTCCTGCTCGTTGTGATCGTACTGATCTAATATATCCATGGACAAAAGAATATTCGAAACGTTCACAAATGGGGATTCGTCGGAAACGGTTGGTTTCTTGTTGTGAAATTCCACTGGCACAGTTTCCATTTCGGTCGTTTGTGTGTTTTGTGGTGCGTAAAAGCTAGATAGTTTGTCCTGGATATGTCGCTTTCGTTGCTATTTCTTACTTCGTAATTCCTTGATCCTTTTTTTTTTCTTGTATTATTTGTTCTCGTCGGCTTGCTTTCGTTTTGTTAGTTTTGATTCTGTATGCTTTGAAGCTGATTTTTCAGATCTTAATATTTTCTTTTTTTTTTTTTTTTTGCTTTAAAAAAAAAAATTTTTTTTTTCGGTTGCAGTTTAAACCTCTGTGGTGTATACTTCTACTCCCTGTTGCTGAGAAGAAAAACCACGCCCTAAGTAAAGAGTATTGTCAAAGATTTGTCGTATTAGACCTTATTCTGTCATAAATACAACAATAATAATAAATTTAAAAAATTAAAAAGTACAATGGAAGAAAAAAAAAAGGATGAATAGTAGTAAAGCACGATAGTCCTTTAAAAATAACAAATGCAAAACATTCTACACCAAATTTTTTTTTGTTTTGCTTTTTTTTTGTTCGTAAATCACGCACACCAAACAATGAAAGTAAAAGATAACAAAACATCGGTAAATAATAATAATAACAAAACAGATCAAAAACATAGATATAACTAATTTCATTAAAAGAACAGGAGGCACCTACATGTTGTACTAGTAACCCAAAAAATGAACTCATTTTTTGCTTCCTTGTAATTCTCTACTCATACGCACATGAAACGTTTTCTTTTTCTTAAATAAGGTTTTCTGTTCAAGTAAAAAAAAAAAAAACGATAATAATTGTAAAAAACACGCACTCTCTAAATGTCAGCATATACCACAACACACATCAGTGCGGTCTTTTTGTTGTTATTCTTCTTAGGCTAACGTTTTTTTTTTTCCTTGAAAAGTTACTTCGAACAATGAACATATATATATATATAATGCATTTAAATAATAATAATTATAAAAAACCAAAACAACACGTACAAACACAAAAGCGCATACACACATAAAAACATTCGTATAAATAAAATTCATGCGAAAAAAAGTACCACTAAAAAGAAACAAAAATATAATCTCTAAACAAAACAACCTCAAACACACACACACACACATCAAAAGGAAAAAAAAAACAATTGGAATATAGAAATACACACGCGCCCCCATTTGCATTGGTCTACCTTGGCTGAAACCCCGTGTCGTGCATGCGGTACGAATAACGGGACGCGAAGAGCTCCCCCCGACTTGACGGCCGCATCGCGTCCAACCCGAAGCCCTCACTTCCCGCGCTCATCGACGCGCCGCTTTGGGGGGAGTGCGTGTAGGTGTTGTGCCGCGACCGCATCGCCTCCTCCCCGGGAATGGGAACGTGTCGTTTGGCGTCCGACTTTCGCGTCGTGTCCGTTTCGGCGGAGGAAATGGAGGCGGTACTCGACGCATCGCGCGGGTGTCCGTGGCGCTGACACAACCAACAAATCACAAAGAGGAAAAGGAGAAGGAGAAGGAAAAAGACGGATACGGCGACCGCAAACACCCACCACCAATTATCCGCGATGGGATATGACATGGAGTTTATATAATTTTCTTTGTTTGTTTGTTTAGCTTCTCGACTTCGTTTTTCGTTTTAAGGAGTAAAATAGTAA
The DNA here is from genome assembly GCA_030849715.1 of Trypanosoma mega. NCBI lineage: Eukaryota > Euglenozoa > Kinetoplastea > Trypanosomatida > Trypanosomatidae > Trypanosoma > Trypanosoma mega. The sequence goes on along the minus strand of JASANV010001567.1, from coordinate 120,200 downwards.
CAAGTATAACAAACGTTTACAATATATATATTGTGTTTTTTCTCTAAGTATAAAAAAGAAAGTTTCGTTTTGTGTTCGAATTTTTGCACCTCTAAGAAACTAACCAAAGAGGTGAGAAAATTGAGTTCAACACTCCAATTTTCGTAAAATAAAAATAGAAAAAATATAATTATCTGTTGTGTGTATTATTACGTACAGCAACTGGAATGGTCAGTTTTTTCTTTATTTTTATCTTTTGACGGCCGACCACTCGTTGCTTGTCCCTTTTCGTTGCCTTTCTTTTTCTTCTAATTTTTGGGATAACAATACGACCTTTTTTCTATCAAGAAAGAAAGAAAAAAGAAATCAAAAGCATATATATATATATATATTCCCCATTCTAAGAACAAAAAGATATTCATTTAGAGTAATTTCCACGAACAAAAAAAGAATGTAGCAATCGTTATATATATTTATAAAGACATAAAAGAAAATAAAATAGAAAAAATCGGAGAGAGATGAAATACAACAAGAACAAAAAAAAAAGCTCACAATAGCGTTGTAAAAAGAAAAAAAAAATGAATTTCTCTCTTTTTTTTTTTGTCGTGACGGCTGTTTTCTTTTTATTACAGCTTCGTCCAAATTTTTTTTTTCAACTTTCTTATCATTAATCTGTGTTGGAGTGCATGGATGAATTAGCACAAGAACACAAAGGTACGAATATACACATCCATAATTACGTATATTTGTTTATAGATAACATAAATATGTAAATATATATATTAAAAATATGTATATATATACATACAAATAAAAAGAAAATATGCGGCAATGTTCAAATCCCAACACAAAAATCAAAATTTTGTACAGTTCTAAACATAAAAAAAAAAGGAAACAAAAAAAAAGAAAAAAACCCAAAACTCTCCCAATTTATTCATCATTCATCTTTAAAGAAGAAATCCGAAGAGTTACAAATACATAGCAAAGCTCAAAAAATTTGATCAAAGTATTCCCACTTTTCAAACAAAAAAAATAATGAATAAATACGTACACACACTTTCAAAGAACAATGAAAGACGAAAAGTAAAAATACAAATTCAAAATCTAGAGCAGAGAAAGAAAAAAATGGGAGGCTCCAATAAAAAAAAAAAAAAAAACACCAAAAAAAAAAAAGGAAAACCACACACAAAAAAAAAAAGAAGAAAAGCACACAAAAAAAAAAGAGAAAAAATTTCGTTTGGAAGTGTTTTTCCTTTCGTTTTCATCCGTTGATGTACCGCATGTTGTTTCTTTTTTGGTTGTTTGTTTACCAATTTGAATGTCACTTGTTCAACTGATATGTTTCAAATCACACCAAAAGAGTAGCCGCTTTAAGCGTTTGTCTCACTCAGACTACCATAAATATAAATACATCTGTTTTTAGTGACAACAACAACAACAACAACAGAACTAACAACAGAACATGTCTTTGAAAAATGTGTATTTAGTTGTTGTTTTTTGACACCGAGCAAGAACAAAATAATAAAAGAGTAAAGTTTTTTTTTATCAACTCAAAAAAAAAAACGATAATAATAATAATAATAATAATAACAATGTTTTCCCATATCATTTCATCATTTCTCTTTTTTGACATAAAAACGCTCTCATTTTCTCTTTTGCTTTACTCTTTTCTGTTGTTTCTGTTGAGGGTTGTCAACTTTATTTATTCCCTTCGTTTCCCCTTTTCTTTTGCTCTCCATGGATGTGTGCATTTAAAATTAAAAGGGAAGAATGTACACAACAAACAGAAGGAAATGATAACAACACAAAAAAATCAATAAAGATTTTAAAAAAGTATTGTTGCACACACGATGGCACCACTCTTACAATTTGGCATCCTCATCATTCGTCATTTCATCTGTGATTTGATAATCCAACGGATTCCCCACACTTTCCGGAGACACGCAGAAATGCACTCTTTGCGGGGAACGATTCACAATTTCCGATCCGAACACTGACGTAAAGCGTGTGGAATCGGATTGCACCAAAATCGGTGTCACAACCTCACTCTCGTTGGATGGGCGTTGACTGTGCATCTCCCACACCTTTACCTGCTCCTCGAGGCGCGTCGTGTTTGGGGTCTCCTCTTTCCGTTCCGTTTGCACTTTCCCCAAAATCTCCACCGCCGCGATTTGCAGTCGACGATGGGCGATGAGAAGCGCGGGGGTCGTCTCACTCGAAAAAGGGGAATGCGAAACATTCCCCTTCGCTGCCGTCCCCGTCCGCCCCCGCCCTCGCCAGTAGCGGTGTAACCAAAACAAAAGTTGCACCAAAAGCGCCCCACAGATTCCAACGCAAAGGGAGATCACATACCACCACCAATACGGACCACCGGAGGGGGTATTCGGCGCCGCACAACGCGAAATCTCCGTGAAGGCGGAGTCCTCACAACAGATTATTCCCCCACCCGCGCTCGACATGAAGGAGAATAGCAATGGGGACAATACGGGAGGGAGGAGGGGGGAAAAGCGGGTGTACAAACAAAGACAAAAAAAAAAGGGGGGGAAAAGGGGGGCAAACGAGGAAATAGAGGGTGAGATAAAAAGATTGCCGTTTAGGGAAGGGTGAGAATGATTGGGACAGTGCGCGGAACGGTGGGGACAGTCTGCGCAGACTCCAAAAGTGCAATCGCCTCCTTTGCTTCGACAGATATATATATATATATATATATATCTAAGCACAAACGAAAAAAACAAAAAAAAAAGGTGGTGCAGTCCGTAAAAACTTTACACAGATATGTTATAAAAACCTAGGCAAACAAGAGAGGGGTAAAAAATAAAAATAAAAACTAATCTTCAGAGAGAGAGCAATATGAATATATAAAAAAAAAGAGGGGAAAAAAAGACAACAATGCAAGCAATTCAATGACAAACAGCAAAAAAAATTATTCAGGTATTGACAAACAGAAGGAATCTTTGAAAAGCAAAAAAAAACAGGACTGTAAAATATGTATATATATATATATATATATGAATATATAACAAATCTCATTTAAACACGTAGTTTTAAATACAAAAGAAATCTTTTCCTCTTTAATCGTCCAATTTTGCGTCGTGCACCAATCGGTATAGTAAAAATCATTCCTTTTGTTTCTGTTTTGGTTGTAAATGTTCCAAAGTGGTGCATCATAAAGTGCCAAATAACTTTTTGTTCTTTCTTGCCTTTGTCGCATATTTCTTTGGATAAAGTATCGCCGAATTTGTATTGTTCAATTGATTAAAAAAAAAAAAAAGATATGAGAAAATTTGGGGGGGGGGGTGGGAAGGGGAGAAGTAGGTGAAGAAAAAAGGAACTCGCACAAAGGTCAAAAAAGAATATTTTTTTTCAGTTTTTCATGCGACTTGGGAAGAAAAAAGTAAAGTAAAAGAAGAGAACAAAAAAAAAAAGGATTCAAAGATATTCCAAAAAAGAAGTGAATAAATATAAAATAAAATAAAAACATACTTAGGAAAGTAAAACAAAATAAGAATATATACATATATATATATATATATATATATAAAGAGAGCACTCTACGACTTAATGACTATTCTTCCTTCGCCGGCGCTTTTTCTTGGTGTCATGGAGCTTAAATTTCTCTTCCGAGGTTTGAATAATTTCACGCATTCGTTTCAGCATGAGTGTACCCACGATTTCCTCCGTGTAATTCTCCACCACAGTACGACGAGCTCGTCGCCCATGCTCCTTTGCGATTTCGGGATTTTCAAGAACAAACCGCATCGCGTTTGCGGTTCCCTCCACGCTGGGAATACAATACTTTTTACCAGGCCAATACTGATAGCTACTGTTTAACGGTAACTCCTCAAGTCCATCTATAGGGATAGGGAAGGAATTCTCTCGTGTGCAAAAGGCAGTTCCACCTCCCCAATTGGTTGTAATTGTGGGAAGTTCCATTGCCATGGATTCCATCGTGGGCACACCCCATCCCTCCGCGCGTGTGGGTAACACAAATGCGTTGACCGTTTTGTAAAGTCGGAAGAGTTTTGTAATCCCTATACCCGCCTCTGTGATGATCATAAGATGCGGGAAGTCCTCTACGGAGGTAAAACCGGGAATATTTTCCTTTGCCCACTCCGCCAATCTTTCTCCCAATAAAGCTGGTTTAAATCCATCAGAGTATTTGGCTGTGAATCCCGTTTTTATAATCAATGTAACGTTACCATAGTGAGGGGTACCGGGGCCAAATCCTTTCCAATATGCCTTTAAAAGTGTATCCCACCCTTTTCTCGGCTCCCACTTGAACACACTCAGAAAGCGGAAATGGTGAGATGTATCCTCATCCAACGGACGGTTTGACCACAACACACGAGGAGATTCCCCTTCACGAATAGATGCGGCGAGAGGTTCAGGAAGCGGTTCATACAACATGGGATCAACAATGTATGGATCAATAGACTCTGGCATAATGCGAATTAAATTGGAACGAATACCAGAACGCTCGTATGCGATTTTGAAAAATTCACTCGTAACCCAAACTTCATCCAAAAAATCATTCATAAGTTGTGCCTCATTGGGGCTAATTCTTGACATCTCCGTGATGATACGACCTATGCGGTACTCTGGAGTATTCTTTCCTCTTATTTTCTCTGGCTTCACAACACCATCTGGGGAAGTATGAAATACTTTTATAAATTTCATGGCAGGATCCACATCGAATGAATTCTTATCCGCCTTCTTGTGTGAACGACGAAGACCCTCAAGAATGGGTGGAGGTAGTGAAGCACACCAGCGGCATTTGTCACCAAAAAACATCATAGGGACACCCCAAGATTGCAGCGGAGTCATGTAATGCACCATTTCAAGAGTCATCCCAGAGCATGGAATGTAGCAATAGCGCGCCACTACACGAACATACGGCAATGGGGAGAAAGCTGTCGAAATTTTATCCGGCAATTCCACTGGAGGATCATTGTACTTCACTGACATCCAAGGTTCATCCCCCGGACCCATCAGACGCCATTGGGCACGTTGATTGAGAAGCTGACGCCACTTTTGTGTATTCGTTGAGGTAATTTTATATGATGTGGGAACATTACTGGGAACTTCCGATGGTCGGCTTGGAACAGCAATGGCCGTGCTACTCCAAAACTGATACTCCGGCCACGCCACCCCTTGACGAAAAGAGAGATCCCATCCAACATACTCCGGGGCCGCCGCCGCATCGTAGGGATTATCTGCTGTTGGTGGCTCCATAAACCCACCCGCCTCCAGAAAGAGTTGACGGTGAAAAATACCACAAAAAGGGGAAACCGCATCAATGGGTTCCTCAAACTCCACCAATCGTCGATCTCGCGCGTCAAATCCTAGGAGTGGGAAAGATAAGTAATGTCCTGTCAAATCCTGTGAGGCGTATGCGCTATACCCAACCCGCACCCCCTTATCCCGAACGCGATAATCCAAAAGATCTTGACGAGATAATGAAAAGAATGGCGCGGACGTGTCAAACCCACGCCATGTATCCTCACCCGCAGCATCAATTTTCCTAGATGGGTTTAGGATGGTGCACTGAGAAGCGGCCACACGTCCTCCGTTTTGTCGCAATGGTGAGGCAAGACGCTCAATAAATGAACCCTTATTATCCCCCACCGCTCCCTCCATGGTAACCGGTACAAGAGAACCTGCAATAATGGCGATATATGTCGTCTCCTCTGGACTGCTTGATATACCCGCTCGTACAGCAGCGTGATAGGAACGTTGTCCCTGTTGAGAAGAAGGTACAACCACCCGCAGGGAACGAATATCACACGTGGAGGAGATATTCGTTTCCTTGTTGTTGGGTACGTTGAAGTTCCAGATTCCCCATGATCCGTCCTCTGCCGTGAAATCCTTCACATGGGTTCCACCAGCGGTTAACTTTTCATTGGATTCCTCCGACACGAGAATGACATTCAGTGCGTCAAACACGATACGACCGGATACCCAATCCTCTGAATCTGTTGAGGGGGATTTGCACATGGTTTGCCAAATGGCAGAGCCTGGCTTCATCCATTGACGGAGTGTTTCCTCTGTGTCGGTGCTCGACGTCATCACGAGGGTTAGGGCCTGCTTGGACGCCTGCGGCTTGGAAAGGGTCCTCTTTGAAATAAAATGGTGCTCCGTGTCATTGTAGAAATGGAATCCTAAGTACATAGATAATAGGGCAAATAGGAACAGTGAAAGTACTGTGCATAAGCGTCGGGTAGCAACGCGTCGGCGAAACGAGAGACGCGAAGATTTGCCTTTTATGCCTTTTTTTGCATCGTCTTGTGGCATTTGAAGTGGTGACATCTTCGCGCGATAACGGCCGGGTAAATCAGGACCTAACATCGTTCTTTATGAATTCCTTTCTTTTCGTGATTTTGAATTACTTCTCGGAGGAGGTGGGGGTAAAATGAATTAAATTTTCCTTAATGTTTCTATTCCTTCGGAAAGATAGACTTTGAGCGTGTGTTCCGTACAAAGGGGGAAAAACACACAAAGAGCGAGATACACAATAAAGCGTGTATTTTAATTATTATTATTATTTTCTCTGCTCTTTTGATTATTATTATCTTTTTGTTGTTGTTTTCTTTATTAAGAGTCTTTGGTAAACTAGTAAGAATGAAAAACAAAGAAAGTGTAAATCACAAAAATAAAAATAAAAGTAAAAACTCAGGTACTATTAACACACAAATAAAAATATATACACTTATATATATATATATATAGATGTATTTTTTTGATAAGTAAATTCAAAAATGAAATCCAATTTGTTGATTTCTTTTTTTTTTTTGCTTTCTTTACAAACGCAACACGCATCATCCAACTTTGCTTTCACTGACCAGTTCAAGCATATGACTGAGTACAACTAACTATACATGTGTATATATAAAAGCTTCTATGAGAAAGAGAGACCTCTTGATTCAAAAACTCCGTACGTATTCATTCCCATTTCTCTGGTTTTTCCTCTCATATTTTTCTCGTCAATCCAAATTTCTTTCATGCAGAACGGAAACAATAAAAACGAGCAAAATCATCAAAGCAAGCAAAAAACAAAGAACACCTAAAAAACAAGCTACGAACACTATGCAAATAAAACAAAAAAAAAAGTATATCAAAAAGAAGTAAATGAAAAGAGATAAAGTAAGAGTTTATCATCTTCTTTTTTAATGAGCACATGATCATTTAGGTCCTTTTGGTCGGTTATTCTCCGTTATTGATGGTTGGCGTCCGCACATAAGCATGCGTGCAAAGAATGATGTCGTGCGCCTCGCCAATCCCTTGACTCCCTTTTTCTTTTTCTTGTCTAGACTCAAAATCGGATTGCAAACCTCTTCGGCGTGGAAAATAGGGTGCAATGGGGTGTCCACAGACTCCGCCGTATTGGACGCCGTCGTGGTTGTTGTTGTGGTTTTTGCTTGTTGTCTTTCACAAATTTGCGTGACAATGACCAATGGGGAAACTTTGCTCTCCACTTTTTCTGCGTCTCGATCCAAACCCGCGTTTTCGTCCGACCGAGGCGTAGCAGAGTAGGAAGAATACGTCGAATAACTTGAATAGCTGGAATGCGTTGTAGATGATCGCCTCACTGGCGATGTCTCCGACACTTTCAATCTGTCGGTTTCCTCTGTTTTCTTCTCATTCCTTTTTGAGGATTGACGTAAGAGTGACAAGGGCGATGGGTTTGGAGTGGATGCTTGCACAGCGGATGGTGGTAACTTTGCGTGTTCACGTGCAGATTTGGCAAGCACAATCTGCAAGTGTGCATCCTGTTCCGCCCGGGTAGGGAGAGAGCCAAGTTCCATGCTCCCCCGCTTCCTTAGCGCAACCACGTCTCCTGTACTGTCAATCATGCTGGGGTTGGAATGCTCACGGGAGGGTAGGAGGAGCTCACGCATTGGTTGGCGCCACTCTGGCACAGTGGTGTGATCGTATTTGTGTGCAGAACTCTCCACAGGGGCAACTGCTGCCGTGGATGATGAATGATTTTCGTCTTGTGCAGTGCTTCGGAATATGTTTTGCAACTCTTTTTTGGGGGGGCCCTCGTTTGAAAACTTTTCCTTTTTCGTATATTCTTGCTTTGCATTGTCCTCCCTTTGTTGATGGTGCTCTTCCTCCCTCTGTTGATGTTGAGATTGAGGGTCTTGTTTCTGCTCATGCTTTTTCCTCCCTTCCTCTTCCTGTTGTTGTTGCTTTTTCATTTGCTGCATTCGGTTGTTGTGTAAGTGATGTATCTCCAATTGCACGTCCATGGGTGGAGGTGGAGGTAGTATGCGGCGAAAAGGTTCCTGTTGAAGTATTTGGACCGCCAATTGTCGCTTTTCATCTTCAACAATAGATACGGTGTTTGATGTCGGTGCTGGTATGGATATGGATGTAGCATTGCCACTCGTCGTAGGGGCAAAACCCCTTACAGTCGTGGTAGATGGCGATATCCGCATTGCCATTTCTCGTAAATTTATGTCTGCCACCGTCTCTTCGCGCACCACAACGGCCGCTTGATGAGGAGGAAGAAAGAAACCGCGAAGGGGACTCTTCTTCGAGGAGTTTTCCCAGCAGCCCCATTCTCCGGCAGTGTGCAAAAGTGTCATCGTTAATTCCTCCGTCTGGGAGCGGAGCGCGCGTACAGTGGCGATCAACTCTAATGCACGTTTCGACTCCTGCAGTGCCGCAAGTTCACCTTGTGCAACGACAGCATTTGGAGGGGACGAAGTGGAATGCACAGTCGTTTCCAATGCGCTCGGAGGGTAATAAATACGCGTGGAGTCCTGTGCGGAGGCGTGCAAGAGTGTGAAGCCTTCTGTAGTCTCCTCTCGTGTGTCAAGATGTGTGTGTGATTCCTCCGCCACCGTCTTTGTTGGTTTGGGGGGATAATAAGGTTTGGCGACATTATCATTGATAAATTGAGATTTGATCAGAGCCAGTGCGCGTTGAGTCTCGGAACTCGTCCTCGTATGGGTATGGAGTGCATCCGAAAACTTTTCCCCAAATATCACACGCGAAGGTGACGCCATCCGCCACTCGGTGAATGCGTGAGAATTATCCCCATACATTTGGGTGCGAAGGGTGTTAATCCGTCTCTGCAGAGCCAATCCGGTTGATGCTCGCGCCATGTGCGCTATAAAACGTGTCGCCTCCGCCACGGCAGCCGCACGACGCTCGACGTACTCCTGCTCCAACTGACAATTTTCCTCCAGTTGGGTCGCGGGGTAACGTTTACGAGCCTCAAAAGCGGCCGCCGCACTTGTCGGCATGGGGTACGCCTCATCCTTGGGGGAAAGGCTATCCGGACACGTTCGCAACTCATGGGCCTTCTCTGCGTGCAGATGGGCTTCATGCATGTAGTTGCTCTGTTCGCTGCTACTGCCGTGTTGAGGGAGAGGCGGGGTGCCCAATCGAAGGATGGTGGCGTGTGATGTGGAGCCAAGATGAACAGAGGGGGGTATGGGCGTCCAGGAAACAACACTATTCTCATCGGAGGACTTGGCCTGTGGTCGCTGAATGCTCGAAAGGGCTGTGATGTTTGGTGAGTGATGAAACAGCAGTGGCGGTGGGGAGGGGGATGCCCGATTACCCCAACTGGAGGTCAATGGGGGGACCACAGTGCCAGCTGCAGCAGTAGAGGTTGTACGGCTGCTACATGCGCCGTCGGATGGGAAATTCAATGTAGTGAATTGACGCTTTGCAAGACGTAGTCGATCCATAGCAGGATGGGGATTGTGCGCATGCCAACCAGCTGGTGGTGCAGCAGATGCGGCAAGCATTGTGCGTAATGAAATAAAATACACTACGGAAAATAGACGATTATTGTTTTTATATTTAACTCTCTATTCGTTATTGGGTATGTGTATTATGAATAACAACCTTGTAACCTTTCTAGATTCTCTTTTGGTGAAAGACAACTGTACACACTCTGTTCTCTTTGTTTTTCCTATTTTTTTCTTTCGTGCGCAAAAAAGGTAGCAAGAAATATTTCTACTGTGTATCTACTTCTAACTTTTGCTTTAAAAAAGGAAAAACGAGAGTATCTTTTGATCTTCTTAGGTTTTCTCTTTATTTTTTCTATTGGGTGAGGAAGTGGGATTATTGATAATGTCTTTCTCTCTCTATCTCTCTCTCTATATTTATATATATATATATATATATATATATATATATATATGTATATATATGTATATTTTACGTGCGTTTTTCTTTCACCTTTTCTTTACTTTTGAGAATGAGGTCCAAGATTCTATTTGCTTCTATGGTTTCTTAATGAGAAAAATCAAAAAGAAAAAAGATCAACAAACATATACATAAATGGAAATCAATTTTATCTCTCTCTCTCTATATATATATATATATAAATGTATGTGAGAAAGGGAAGAGTCAGACACCATATCACCGATGATATTAAAAAAATAACAACAGAAACAGGGGAGTAAGAGTTCATATTTCTTTTTTTCGTTGTCTTCGCCACACACTTTGCTCTCTCTCTCCCATCTAACTCTTTTTTCTTTTTGGTGTGTTTGTTAGCTGTCTTGTTTGTCTCCTTCTTTTTCTTTTTGTCAGCACTTGGCCAGTTCAAACTCTGCCAAATCATAGTAGCACCCGAGTAGTGTCGATGTCACACTCAAAACAGCGAAGAGATGCCACAGATTGTGACTATTCCACACAAAATCCAATTCCTCCCCGGAGGTGACATACCGTCCAATCCAATTCCACAACCGCCCCCCGCCCTGCAGCGCGTGGCGCAACGGTTTCTCTGGAAATCGAAGTGCATTAATTGCCCCCCCAATCAAAATGTAAAAGTAACTCATGACATGATAGTGCAGCGCGAGGTGATACCCCTGCGTTTGCACCTTAGGCAACTCCATCCAAAGCATCACAGCCAAACGAAGCGCGCAGTGCATGCCGATCGCCTTCACCCGCCCCGCCGCCCCGCCAGTTGGGGCGGTAAACAAAACATGATACAAAACCGCTATAAACGAAACAAAAAGTGCCATCGCGGCTGCGTGGGAGCTGAAAGGCGAACCACACGCGTTGCCGCGGTGCAAAATGCTCCATGAACTTCCCGTGACCGAAACGACGACCCCAATCACATCGCAATGGAGGAGACGTTGATACCCGACCGCCGAGGTCGGGCATGGCATCAGTAAATGATACATCACACTGCAAATAAATATGCCAAGAAAGATAAAACACGTGCCACGAAACGTCGCCGTTGGGCTCAATTGGGATACACCTGAACCTGTGCGATGGAGAGACAAACCACCAAATCGCACAGCATTATTGTTGCGTGGCGCCGTGGCAAAGTCGGCAGTAGGGGGGTATACAATCAAATAAATAACAACAACAGCGGCCGCTGCATGCGTCCATAAGTTAACGGATTCATTATGCCATTGAAAAAATGAACGAAAAGCACTGCGAAGGGACATGCGCGGGCGGTAACCGGAGACAATGTATGGATTAAATTGCAGCCATGGGTCAACCTGCTGCACATTCAGCAGCGAAGAACTGCTACCTGTCATGTGATACACTACAGCAATAACAACAAGAATCAAAACAACGAAAAGGTCAAAATTAAAAATTCATAAGAAAATAAAAAGGGATATTATCAAGAAACCAATATATATATATATATATATATCTTTTGCAATACCAAAAAATTAGGCAGCAATAGCAACAAGAGTAAATACTAAAGATTACACAATTCTTACAAAAACACAAAAAAAAAGTGTAAAAAAAGATCAAAAGAAAAGACACAAAAAAAAGAATTTTCATTAAAAATAAAAAGACGATTTTTACGTCCAACTACACAGACCTCTCTCTATGCTCTTTCTATGGGTTAAAAGAAAAAAAAAAGGGGGGGACGTGTACACTTTAGGAGTCAAAGTTAAAAAGAGAATGTGAAACCGAAAACACACAGAAGAAAAAAACAAAAAAAAAAAGAAACCATATTAATAACACTTCAACAAAAAAAAAAAGCACATGCTAGTGTTCCAATGGCACACATCGGCGTTGTGCAGAAACCGCGGCAACAGCCTGTTGATGTGCCCGCGCAAAGCGCACATGTACCGCCACCTCCTCCTCCTCCTCCTTTCGCCCACTCCGTCTTTCCGGCGCCGCCGTTATCGTCGTGGTGGGGAGTCGCAGCGCATACAAATACTGCAATCGCAATTCCCTTTCCCGATGAAGCGCCTCACGCAGTTGGGCCTCCACCTCCTGCTGCGCCAACACGGCCGCGTCTCTCTCCGCCATGGCGTGAAGCACCGCCTGCTGGGATTGCGCCACACATTGACACGTTTGACGGGCAATGCGCTGTTGCCTGTCAAACACCTCACGGGCATTGGATTCATCCGTTAGGTGCGCCGCCCGACGCTCCGCCTCCTCTTGGTGGAGTAATGCTATGGCATCAGTGTGGAGGGAAGTCATGTGTTGTTGAAATGTGTAAAGTGTGTGTTGCATCACTCGCACCCGTTCCGCAGCGGAGGACAATGTGTGCAGATGGGCACGTGTCGTTTCCTCACACACACACAGCGTTTCTCGGGAGGTGGCCTCACCTCGCATAAGCCACTCGCACTGCTCGGAAAGAAATGTTTCATATCGTTTTATACGCGCGGATTGCACTGCGGCCTGTTGCGTGGCGGCGGCGAGGGTTAGTTCCATGGATTTATAACGCGGAACGATTTGATCAAAGCGATGAGATTGCGACACAAACCGCGCCTCACGTTGTGTCCACTGAACGCTGTCGAGTTCGGTTACCATGGACGCATCACGATTCCCTTTTGTAGGACCACAAAGTGTATGGTTGGTGTGATGTTCATCTATGATGGAAAGCGGAGAGGTTGCACGTGTCGTTGTTTCCACGTGTGATGTCTGCACCGCCATAGTTCTTTGATGCCTCGTCTGTTGTATGGCATCGGATGGCTTTGATGGAATGGGCAATGGGGTCATGAGTGCGGCGGTGTGGGAGGATGTCGCATCGCGTCGATTGGGCCACACAGCACACGCGTCCTTGTCGGTGTCGTTGTAAGGGAATGGGCGAAGGTGTAGAAGTTTTGGGGCTCCAACCAAAAGCTCCTCACGAAATGTGAAGAGACGGCGCTCGTGTGGGTGCGAGGGACGACGGCGCGTTTCGTGTCTATGGGTTTGTGTGGTGTTATTCTTTTCACTGCTGTCGTAGTAGCAGGACGAGTACGCTGAGCAGCTGCACGGTGTGTCCTCCTCCTCACAGTTACTACAACTAAAACTGCAACTGCAACTGCAACTGCAGCTCTCCTCAGATTCCGTGATTACACAAGAGCATCCTTCCTCGGAAAAGTCGTATCGACGCATGAAATGCGTAAAGCACTTCTCTTTTTTCTTTTTTTAGGTGCGTTTGTTCGCATGTGTTGCAAAAATAATAAAAGGAACACATTTACGAAAAAAAAAAAAGATACATAAAGTTTAATAATGACACAGCAATAAACAACAAAGAGAATGTTAAAAAGTAGAACAAAACGAGACGAAAAAAGAAAAAGAAAAGACAGAAACAAAAATAATTTCTTCGCTTCCTCGGTATCCGAAAAGAGTATAAAATTCGAACCTTTCGTGAAAATTAGGAAGAAAAAGAAAATAAGAGGTGAGAAAAAAAAAAAAAGAAGAAAAAAGGAAAATAAAAAAAAGCAAAAAGGTGTCATTCCTTTTCTATCAATTAATTACAAATACCGACAAAAAACAAAAAAAAAACATTGGTTTATTTACATGAATACCAATAGAAATCATCGCCTTTCTATTTTGTCACTTTTTATTTGTTTTGCAATTTCCTCAAGAGAAGGGGAGAGAAAAGGAGCAAGTCTTCATAAATCTTCCGGACATGTTTACCTTTCATTTCTTTCATCCTGACTTCCTCTTCCAAAAATACAAGACAGAAAAAAAAAAACAGTTTTCCCTTACTTCTCCTTCCACCTCTCTTCTACCTCGTTCTATAGCACAAGACTGACGTAAATTAAACAAAAATAAATAAAAACACGATTTCCAAATACCCAAAAGACACATTATTGAAGAGCAAAAAAAGAAAAAAAGAACAAGACAGAAAAAAAAAATGGATTCAAATATACATCAGAAGGAGATAACTTCAAAGCATACATTGTTGAAGATATGTGTATATAAATAAATAAATATATATATATTTATATACACGAGTAAATACATATATATCTATATATAACAAGTGGAAAAGCAATGTTGTCTCAGAGAAAAGAGGGAGAAATGGAGGGGGAAAAAAGGAAATTGATACAGCTTAGGTTTGTTACTGCCATACCAGACTACAGTAACGAATGTTTTTGTTTGTTTTTCTTTTTAGTGTGCGTGTGTGTTCGTTTCCTTTTTCTTTTTTAGGGGAAGGAAATTTCACCAAATAAATCATTCTTTTTTATCTTTTTTTCTCTCTCCATTTTCCTCATTTTCACTTTCGTTGTCTTCTTTAATTGGCTTTCCTCTTTACTCTTCCTTTTGTCAGATCGTTTGCCTCTACTTATATATATATATATATATGTATATATATATATATATATATATATAGTTTTTTTCTTTTTTCTTTTTATTATCAAAATTTAATAAAAGGAAGAGAAACAAAGAAGTTTTGGTCTTCTGAGTTTCAAGAAAATTCATTATACTCCAAAATAAATAAATAAAATGAAAAAATTTCGAAGAGCATAAATGGAAGAAAAACAAAGGATCACAATAAATCCAAAATGCCTAAATCTTTCATAAGGATACACATCTGGGACAGGAAGAAACGAAAAAAACAAGAAGCAAACAAACAAACCAAAAAAAAAAAAAAATGCGCACGCCTTTTGCAAGACCACTCCAACAAAGAAACCAAAAATTTTAAAAAGCTATGCGATTCTTTACACATAAACACACACACACACAAAAAAAAAAAAAACACTTCTTTAACAAATTTCTCAAAAACATTCCGTTTCCATTCTTTTTCATTGATTTTCTTTTCGTTATTGAGCAAACTTGAAACCATCTCGACCAATAAAAAATTGGAAAAAAAAATTAATAAACTAAAGACAAGGAAATACAAAATGAAAATATATATATATATATAACAACGGGACAAAAGATAGAAGATACTGTAGGGTGCTAAAACTTGTTGATTCATTCATAAATCTTCGAGAAAGGAAAATAATAATAATAAGAATAACAAAAATCAAAAAAAAAGAGAAACTGAGGAGTCAAGGCTCAAAAGTAAAAAAATGAACTGATCAACAAAACAAAATTCAAAACAAGCACACATACATACAGAAAGAAAAAAAAAAAGTTTACAAAGAATTAAAGTAGAGAAAAGTATTGCATTTTCTTTCACTCTCAACTATGGATTCCTTTTTCTCTTTGTTCTGTTTGTATTCCTTTTCGGGTGTTTTTTTCCAACTGTCTGATCATTTAATACTTCAATGATGATGCATACACCATATTTACATTATGTAACGCAACAATATCATCTTTAGAGATCCTTTTTTCCCCCCTAATATTACTTTTTTTTGTGTGTTGTTTTCAAATAATGATTACACTTTTCTCCTGTTTGACTTCTCAATTTGAAAATTACATATTCAAGCACCCATTCCTCCTAAAATACGTGTATATAACTTTTTGTTGTTGTTTTTGTTTGCAATTTTTTTTTTAATATATAAATAGAAAGTTTTTTATTCTCATCTTTTCATTTCCATTTCTTTAATTGAATTGTACGCCAAAGGAGTGCACAAGCTTGTCCAAAGACGATTGGAGAAGTTCTTGTTGTGATTTTTTTTTCTACTTATTGTTTGGTTGTTGTTGTTTTTTCCTCCTCGATGTTCACCTCAAACATATGATAGACATTTCCAAAGAGCGTAAAATAAAACAAGAAAGAATATATTGTGGAAAAAGAGAAGTCCAAGCAAAGTTCCAACGATGTGGACAGAAAACAAGAATACACATCAATGCATCCTCTATCGTTTCACTTTCTTTTCCAGATTTTTCCTTTTGTGTATCTCTTCCATTTGTTGTTTTACATTTCCCCCCACTCAAAAAAAAAAAAACGAAGTATCCACAAAACAACACATCATGAAAAATTTCTTCCTTTTTTTCTTTTTTGCGTGCGTTCGCACTTTTTTTTTTTTTTTTACCTCATCTTTTTTTTTTTTTTCTTCTGCGATCAATTTTTCTTTTTTTTTTCACTTTTTCATCTGTTTTTTTTTTTTTTATTATATCTTTGGTCATTTTTCTCTCTCCAGCTTTAGACCACTTTAAATGGCCAACATTTGGTCATCAAACATCATGAAGAGTGCGCCGCCACGTTTTCTGGACTCCGTCACGTGCTGCATAATGCATTGATGCTCCAACGACTCCGCTCCGTACAAGAGGGCCGCCATCTTCTCCACACGATCGAGGGTTGCAATACCTTTTGTGGCGGCTCCCAACTCGAGGTGAATGTCGGCCTGAATAAGAAGCACCGGAAAGAGGAGCAGCGCGTTCTCCTCATCCAGACTCTTGGAGAGGGACGCCACATCGCTGTAATCCGGTTTCTTATCGGGGAGGAATTTATTCGCCTCTTGCCTCTTCAGAAGCTTCTTCTTGGTCTTCTCATTCATGCTCTCCTTTTGCATCTCAAGGTGCATATTCCGCCCCGCAATAATGCGTCGAATGTTTTCTCCCATCCAATACACCATGCGGAGGGATGGTTCCATGGATGGGGTGGGAACGGAACGGCACAGGGAGCGCCGATCCACACGTTGCAGAACAATGATGGTGGATGGCCCCTCCGCCTCCGACTTTCCCGCATTACCCGTCGTGCTCGTGCCCAAGTTCCCAGCGTTGGTGCTCGCGTTGTTGGATTTGGAGGTGATATCTGATATGGAGCTGTTGCGTCCCTTCTCCGTGCTCTTATCATCCGGCGCGGAGGAGGTGGAGGAGGCGCACTCCAAGTCATCCAACGCGGACTCGAGAAAGCGGAGGATGAGTTGATTGGTCGGACTCTCGGTGCGGTCCTTGGCGTAGTTGAAGATCGCCTGCTCCACCAGCAAACACGCGTGCACGGCGGCGTCGAGGTCCTTCTTGCGCCGCTTCTCGCCATGTCCGGTTTTGCCCTTTTTGAATGTAATATACGCGGCGTTGGCGCTGGCGGAGATCCAGTGCAGGCGGAGGGCCTCATCAAAGCAGATGAGGATCGGCTCACGTTCTTGATCCACGTCGGCGAGAAAGCCTAAACGCGGGCGTCGTTCCAATGGGTTATCGCCCTCCGCGCCTTCGCCGCCCGCGATGTTCTCTCGGGCGGCGCGAAGGGCTTTAATCGCCAAAGCCGTGTGGGAGGCGATGTAGTCGGTGTGGAAATAGCCCTCTTCGAGGCGTTCGGCTGTCACATACGCGTCGGCCACATCGGCGCGGAGCTGAAGATAATCCAGCACGTCCATTAGACGATGATCTAATGGGATTTCAACCGTTTTCGTTTCATTCGCCTCAGCGGGAACCTCCTCGCCATTCGCTTCGGGGAGTTTGCTCGGGTCATCCGCTTGCTGTTGGTGGTGGGAGGAAGACTTCTTGTCATCAGCTTTTTCCTCCTCGTTCTTTCGCTTTCTTTCCGCCTTGCTGGCTTTCCGCTCGGCTTCCACCTTCTCATCCAAACTGCTCCATAAGGCGTGACCATCATGCTTTTCAATGGCTTGTTCAAAGTACAGCGCGGCGTATGTGAAGCGTCCCTCCTGCAGAGACTTGTGCCCCTCTTTAAATAAACGCGAGTGGCGCGTTTCCACTGTTGAAGCACCTGATCCCATAGTGTAGAGCTGTCTTATCCCGTTTCTTACTTTCCTTTTTTATTATTGTATTTTGTTCTTTGTTTTTTTGCAACTTTGATTATATTTTCTTTGATGAAGCAAAACAGAAGCTGTACTTGTCCTCTCCGTCAAAAAAGAAAATATATATCCTTTGTTATTTCACTTGATTTTTTTTTTTTTGAGTACCTGCTTGAAAGCACCTTTCCTTCAAAAGAAAAGCCTTTACACAAAATAGGAAAAATAGAGCGAAAAAAAAAAAAAGAGAAAATAATTATTTTTTTTGTTTTTGTTTTTGTAATCTTGTTGTTGCGATTCATTACAAAGTAAAAAAAAAAAGACGTTAGAAATCAAGTACATGGTAATCAGCGAAAATATATATGTATATATATATATATATATATATATATATATATATATATATATATATTTATTTATGTTTGTTTCCCAATCAATAGAATAAAAATTTTCTATTCGAATTCCTGCAGCAAACACTACAAAAAAAAAATACACAAGCACATATACACACACTCACAGAAATATATAAGAAAACACGACAAGAACTTCCTTACTTCAAACCTAAATTTGGAGAACAACACGATATACATATATATATATATATATATATATATATATATATATATATTAATAAAGATAATATTATAAAACTAACGAAAACGCACAATAAGTCTTAGACTCTTGTCAACTGCTCGCAGAACACCGCGAATTTTTTCCGAGGGACATCCATTCACTGAATCTACACGTCCTTTGTATCGCGCAAGAATGCGTTCAAACTGTGCCGCATGCTCCTTATCCAACTTTGTAAAACCACATGTGCGTGAACCATTAAATCGCATAACCACATTCCTCAGGTGTCGCTTGGCCCCACGATCCGAAATAGCCACAAAGGTTTCCAATCCGCTCACTTGTAGTTCTCCCTTGATTCCCTCATCGCTTGCATCGCCTTCCTGAGAGGTGTTTGCTTTTTCCATGACAAATGGCCACCCCACATTCCACGAGGAGCGCAGTAATTGTATTTTGGTTTCCTCCAAACTGCAAGGCACGGCGGGGGCGGCATCAAAGTTTGAACTCGATGAGGTTTGGCAGCAACGAAAGTGCCACTTTAACGACTCCGTTGGTTGATCGTCTTGGGCGTTTAAATCTTGCCGCTTCTTGCTCCCTTTTTTCTCATTCATAGGTTGGTGTGTTTGACCAATATGTTCACTTCGGGGTTCTCTATGAGCCGCCGTTTGTGCATCATCCTTCAATGCACCCGCCGACTCGGTTGGAATCTTCTTTGCGTTTTGCTCTTTTCCCTCTGCAATCCAATCTTGGTGTAACAACACACGCATCAAAGGATCTGTATCATCATTTGGTGTCACTGGAGGTGTGGCATGAACCTCTTCCGCCTTTTTCGGCTTAGTTTTCCCATTCGCTGTATTGCTAATAGATGTGAAGACAGACTTCAACGTGGGGTACGCCATGCTTTCAGTTGATGTTGATTCCATATTGAGGCGAAAGTGTCTGACAAATTGTTTTCGGTGTTTCATCGTCTCCATTCCGCGGGATCCGGAGTCAATGGCTAAGAGGCACCATTCCTGTGCCAACTTCACTGCCACCGTTCCGTTGGGTGGCTCCCCTAATGCGGCGTACTGTCGCGCCAGGAGTTCAAACCGCAGCAGTAACGCAACAGCCATGCGTACACGTGCCATATCCATAAGTAAAGTTACCAAAGGACTTGTGACGGGGGCTTTGGGATCACTCCGGATGGACTGCAAGACACCGCGCAGGTGTGACGACAGCTGCGGAGAGGATGTCGTCGTAAAGAGAAAGTGTTCCTCACTTAATGGAGAAAAGAGATCACTCGCCACCCCATGTGTGGACTGCACTGCGGAAGAAAGCGACACGGGAAACGCTGTGGGAGACGCACTGCAAAGCGTCCGTGCCGCATGCATCCTTTCCACCATGTTCGACGGAATCGCAAAGAGACGTCGCAGCTCCATTTCATCGACTCCACGCCATGTCTCCGGGTGTTGCGTTTCCTCCTCTATTGCACGCGGCGCGCAGAGGGAAACGGCGCCGCGCAAAACGCGTCGGTGTTCCCGATCCAACGCTTTCCAGAGAAACGAGCGGAGATCGCGCTGCACGGCCGCGTCCTGTGCGACCTTTGCCAAGTGCGCCGCCGCCATCGGCCCCGACCACGGAAGGGAAATGCCTTCCGAGGCCTCCAACCGTCCATCAATGGACGTTCGAGTAGGAGGTGTGAGGTTTGCGTACGTTTCCGTGTCATTGACGCGGCTGTAGCGCACCGCGTGTCGCACACAGGCGGAGAGAATGGTGTGAAGCACAAAAGACATTTGCACCGCGCCATTCACGGCGCCGGCGCGTTCCGACTGCTGGGCGACAAAGCGGCACACCCCGGCCGTCACGCGATGGGGCGGTGCGGGACGTTTAGACGATTTCGGCACAAACGCTGTCCTTTCATCGGTCTCTTCCGACGCTTTCCATGCATCGCTCTTATCGTCTTTGGTTGGGGTGGATGGGATGGGAGAAGGCTTTGTGGAATCCTCCGCGGGACTGTAGTGATGCAAAGCCGTTCGAAGCTCACGTTGGAACGCCTCCGTATCTGTGGATTGAGATGCATTTCGTATGGGCTCTATTTTTGGTGTGCGTTTTGAGAAGAGAGGAGAGTGCAGTCCACGTCGCTTGAGATGGGCCGTGAACCATGACAATGCCATGGGCGATGGAACTACTTCTCTCTTTTTTTCTTCTATGATTGGGTTTTTGCCTCTTCTATTGTTTGATTCTCTATGTTTAGGGGGCATTATAACGATACACAGAGAGTAGTTAATATTACGTTAAAAATATGCATTCTTTGCAAGAAAGAAACGAATATTTCAATAAGAGTTAAAGTAAGAAAAAAAAAAGTTGAAGA
The DNA here is from genome assembly GCA_030849715.1 of Trypanosoma mega. Classification (NCBI taxonomy): domain Eukaryota; phylum Euglenozoa; class Kinetoplastea; order Trypanosomatida; family Trypanosomatidae; genus Trypanosoma; species Trypanosoma mega. The sequence goes on along the minus strand of JASANV010001567.1, from coordinate 99,512 downwards.
TTTCAAAAAAAAAAAAGAACAAGGAAATGTTATTACATTTCAAAAAAAAAAAGTAATAATTCACATTTTAGAAATACAATGAGAGCCCCCCAGTACTCCGTTAAAGACACATTGTGCACTTCATATGAACTGACACATAGACTAACAAATAATAATAATAATATATATAAATAAATATTGCAAATAAACAGAAAAAAAAAGAAGCAAAGAAAAGAGAAGGGATTAAGTTTGCTTAAAATTGTAAATAGTACAATGCATTATTTTTTTTTTGTTCTTGTTGTTGCTCTCCTTTTTCTGTTGCTGTGTTCTTGTTTAAAAACAAACAAATATCATATATATATATATATATATGTATATATATATATTTGCTTTTAATACACGCAACAAAAAGAAAAAGAAACAAAAAAAAATATTATAGTCGCTCTTTTGTTTTATCAACGTCCTTTTTTTCTTTTTTTATCTTTTTTAATGTGCTTTTCCTTTCTGTTTGTTTTTGTTAGCAATGTAACTCGTACAAACGGAAAACCAAAAATACTAAATAAATTCTAGAAGTAGAAAGTATGTGAGCGTGAACAAACAAAGTAAGTTCACTAAGTCTTGTGAAGAGAAGGAGAAAGAAAAAAAAAAAGCGTGTCATATCTTCTACACTACACGCTCCTTACTTCCATTTTTTTTTCTTACGTCCATTTTTAACTCCTTCCAATTGATTGCTTATGTAAAATATATATACGTACATAAATAATAATAATAGTAAAACACACACACAGCAAAAAGAGTCCCATCACCGCCCACGGAATTTAATTCGCATTCGAAGTGCACTCTTCATGATATCAACAATATCCGGCACTCGCGTTGCGACCGACCCATTCACACTCCCAACGCGCCATTTCCCAACGCGAGACTTAAAGAGTTTGTAGTACGGATGCTCTAGTCGCCGCACATCCGGTGGGGGTGGGATTCCAATCACATAAATAGACCCCATTGGATCTTTTTCAATGGTCTGAAGTTCCAATCCCCATCGTCGTTCGGCTGAATTGCGACAAAGCACCATTTCCTTCTCCGTCAAGAGTTCTATCGTCACTCCGTTCACCAAACATAAAGGATCTATCGGGGAGGCGGAGTTTTCCACACTTTTATGTAAATCGCTACTTGTAGGGTTCGACGCAAGATCGTTGGGGAGAGGGCTGTTACGCATCTTGTCCTTTAGCTCGGCACCGAGTGTGTGCGGCACGGATTCCATCGGTGTCCCTGTTTCAGTGAAACGGGACGTGTCCTCTACACGATTCACTTTATTTTCCCTTTCCGCGATCTCACTTTGATCTTTGTCACTTGTCAGCATCGCGTCATCGCTTTCCATGTGGTTGTTCGTCTGGTTCTCCACACGCATGGCGATGTGATTGTTATTGTTATTGCTGCTACTACTTGTGGTGGTGGCTGTGATGGGTGAGTTGGCCCAACTCGGACCACGGCATTCCACGCGCAGTTCGAGTACCAGTGTTTGAATAACGGAGCTCAGGGACTCCACCTGCAAAGGGCTCTTCACCATCACACCATTAATAGCGCCAATGTGCACTAAACCACGATGCGCAGTCATAAACTCTGTCGCCTCCTTTGAAAGGATTGTGTTGGGGACACCTACCACACACAGTTGACGATTAATGGCTAAATTCCACGACACATGTGTTCCCGTACGCTGCAGAATGAGCGTCGCGCGTGGTAACGACGGACCCGTCGTTGTCGTTTCGGACGAGGTGTGAAAAAAAGCCAACTCCTGCAACATCTCCTCCATCCCATCTGGACTCGGTTCCATTTTCAAGTACAATCGACGTAATTTTTTTGTGTATGCATGAAACACCTTATTGGACTCATCGGAACCCAATTGGGCAAACGGAATACACTTTTTATTGATGGCAGTAATGACTGCCCCGCCCTTGTTGGAGCGAAGGCTGCGATGCACCTCCTCCCCCAACGGAGAGGCGACACGAACGGCCGCACTTAACCCCTCCAATCTGCCTTGCGTGTTGATTTGGATTCCCCATGGCGACTCCAAATCACTGCGTAGCAACATCATTTGATACTTTTCAGAATCGAAGGAATAGATGTGCGTCCCTACTGACACGTCTATGCAGCTTTCCACCTCCACTATCCAATCCACCAATCGGTTGTAGAGGTCATAAATAATTGGGAGTAACGCAACGGCGATGTGTGCGGACCCAAACACGCGCGTACACGGAACGGTTACCACAAGCTGTGCGTAGAGCTCCTCCACGTCCGCGAGCAACCGCTCCGTCAGGTCGAGCGCGCCCACGCGTTGGGGATTCGCAGAGGATGGCATTTCCCTTTCCAATCGTCGTCGCAGTTGCGACATGGCCTCCTCGAGGCGAAACTGCACCCCAGGAAGGGTGAGTACGTGCAGTCCCTCCATCACCTCGTCCGCCGGCACGTGTCGAGGGTGCGCCATCACCTCCCACGTGTCCCGCGAGCGCGTCCATTCCCTTTTCCCGCCTTTTTCTTTCTCTTTTTTCGCTATGATTGCCGTTTGGGTACGCAATGTGGCGCCTAATGGAGTCGCCACGTCTGCGGAGGCCTCCAATGGGGAGAGAATGCGACGCACCTCGTTTGCCAAGGCGAGTAATGCCCAGCGGGGGGTGAGGAGATCCAATTCGGTCACACCATTGGTATTGTCGCACTCCTTGTCTGGAAAATGGGAGGAAAGTCGCTCCACCGCATCCGCCACACGTCGGGCGAGGCGGAGGGAGTACGGATCACACCCGCTTGGGAAGGGAGTGTGCAGCGTGGGGCGGCGTAACGCACGCAAATACGTGTTGAGGTCGGAGGCGTGACGAAGTCGTGTTAAAGTGGCGATGGCGTCCTCCAAAAACTCCCTCGGAACAGAAGAAGGCATCTCAAGAAGGTTGCAAAAAAAGATGTAATGTAATTAACACGAATTCTGTTTTTTTTTAATCTTTTTTTTTTTTGCTTGTAACGATGTTTTACAGAAATATATCAAAATAAATAGATTTAGATCTTTGTGTAATGTAATGTATATATATATATATATATATAGGTTTGCAACTGCGTGTGAATTACTCTTGTGTAAGGGTGTGGTGTGACCACAAATGGAACAGTAATGATTCTTCAAATAGTAATAATAATATTTCTTTTATATACAGCTTACAAAAAATGTTTAAAATACACAACACCAACACAGCAGAAGCAGCAATAAAAAATAAAAAAAAAAGGTACAAAATTTCTTCTTAAAAGGTCTAAAATGAGTGACGGAGCACACACAGTCTTCAAAAAGTTTCCTTTTTACCACACACCCTCTCCTCTCTCAACGATCCCTCAATACCTACAAGAATTACCTATGTATGGATGGAAGAAGAAGAAGAAGAAAAGAGAAAAAGAAGAGAGCATACACATTGAAAATTTTAAGAAATTACCTAAACCAACAACGAACAAAAAAAAAAAACTTTCATTTTTGATAGAGAAGAGAGAAAAAAAAAAACCAAACTTATCTGTGCAAATTCATACAAATGCAACTAGAACGTAAAAAGAAAAAAGAAAGATTCTTCAATGACGTACGTGGTAAAGAAGGGGGAATGTATATAAATATGGCTTCAACAAAGAGTACATCAAATCGCAAAAAAAAAAGGAAAAGAACGTAGCAGTCGGTAAGGGTATGGTGTATTTATCCAATAAAAATATAAATACATGAAATCAAAAGGCAAAAAAAAAAATTTCATTAAAATAAAAAAAAGCAAAAAAAAAATGAAAGGAACTCAAAAAAAGAAAAGAAGAAAAAAAGAAGGAGTAAAAAACCAAATATACAGTTTTGAACGTCTTGGCCTTAATAAAACAAAAGAACAAAAACAACAATAAAGAAAAAAAAACGAGAGTGCACACTCAAAAGTACAACAACAGTAAATACATGAATATATTCAAATAAAAAGCATCAATAGAAATAGATGTCGAATTCCTTTGGAAATAATATAAGAATGTTTTTTTTTTTGTTTTTGCCTCGTTTACCTTCGTATTTTTCTAATTTTTTTAAAAAAATTTCCTGTTTTTTTTTTTTTCTCTCCTTTTTTTTGTTTTTTTTTTTTTTTGCGACGAAACGCATTTGCCCTTCCCTTTCTTTTTTTTTTGTTTTCTTGAAAGGGATTTCTCATCACCTTTTGTCTTCACTCATTCTCATCATTATTCACTTTGTTAAAAAGTATATTCTCATTGTTTTCCTTTTCTCCTTTATTCATTTATTAAATATATAAATATATCTTCTCCATTTTTTTCTGTATTTTCCTTTTTTTTTCTCGTCTTTGCCCTATTTTCCTTTCCGCTTTCTCATCTTCACATTCGTGCGAGTCTCGGAATTTCCTCCAACTCCACATTTCCCCCTGTAAGGACGACGCCTACACGTTTGTACCGCGCCAACGCTTTTGGCCGCGCCAAGAGCGCCGCCACCGCCGTTGCGGATTCGGCATCAATCACCAATTTACACCGTTCATATATAAATCGAAAAGCGTGTCGCTGTTGAGCCTCCGTGACGCGCACCACACCATCCACGTGTCGGTTCACATACTGCGCCACGTGCGGCGTTAATGGGGTGCGCATCTCATCCGCCACGCTTTTCCCAAAATACGGCACGCGCGTTTCCTCCTGCACGTCATCGCCATTCGACAAACCATAACTCCCTCTCCCGCCGATTGGTATCTCAGGTGCAAAGGGCGACGCTACGCGGCGGTTTGGGACGTCGTGCTGCGCCGCGCCAACGCTGCCGTACTCGAACGCATACAAGGCATCCGTCGCGTCGGTTTCGGCGGCGAAAACGGCCACATTTGGTTTCATTCCCTTTACAGCGATGGCGACCCCGGCGAGAAGGGTGCCACCGGCGGCGGGCACTAAAACCGCATCCAATCGGCCATCCGTTTGCAACATGAGTTCGACCCCAACTGTTCCATTACCGGCAATCACCCAATCCGACTGCGGGTGTACAAAGATGCACGTCTTGACCCCGTGTTTGTCACTGGTGTTGTTATTCTCATCCACGAGTTTCTGCACCAGTCGCATGCGTGCCTCGTTGGTTGGTTGGCAGGAGTACGTGAGGCCCTTATAGTGACGAATGGATTTGAGAATCATCTCACTACACCCCTCGGGGAGAACGATGTGACCCATCGCATCAAAGGAACTCGCGGCGAAAGCGACAGCCATGCCTTGATTGCCTGTGCTATGCGTGACGAAATTGTTGGCGCCAATATCGCGAAGCTTGTCTTGTATAACGTGATTTATGGCCCCTCGCAGATTGTAGCACCCTGTGCGTTGCAGATTCTCACACTTGAGGACAATGTCCTCATGATCAGAGCTCTGACGAAGGGCGTTACTTGTGACAACAGGGGTCTCGTGGGTATACACACGAATAGCCTTATAGGCGGTCATTATATCACGAAAATCTGGCATCCCTTTGTCGTTGCTTCCAGAGTTGTTGTTGCTTTTTTTTGTCGTTGTTTATTTGCTTGTTCGCGTGATTTTCGTTCTTGTTCAAGTTTTATTGTTTGTGTATAGAAATGCGAGTAATTGTGTATAAATATAAATATATATATATATATATATATATATATATATATATATATATATGTGTGTGTGTTTTTCTTTTTTCACGTGTTACTGTTTGCTTCTTTATATAATTTCTTTCTTATCTTTACACTCTCCAATAACAAATCTCCCTTTTCCCACTCCTCTACTCCTCTTTTAAGTAATATCTTCTTACACAGACCGTTTCTTCTATTATGACTATTTCAGAGAAAATTAAATAGAGGAAGAAAAAGAAAAAAGGTACAAATCGATGAAGAAGGGTGGGGGGAAGAAAAATAGAAAGGGTAAAATTTAAAAAAAACAAGCAAGTATAATAATTTTCTGGAAAAATCACAACAGATTTGTTAAAGTAGTATTCTGCAACAACAACAATAACAACAACAACAACACACACAGAGAAAAAAAAAAAAAAAAGATGCGCACAAAATATAAACTGTCATTTTCTTTACAGCACGCTACACGGAAAAAAGCACGGAAAAAATGACGAGAGAGATCCTTTTCCTCCTATTATTCTTCCCTCTCTTTTCAGCTCTCATGCCACTCCAGCTCCAAACAAACAGTTCATGCAAAATAAACTTCACAGAGAACATGGGGAAAGGTCAAGGATTTTTTCTGTTGCTGTTTGTTCGCTTGTTAATATATATATATATATATATATATATATATATATATATACTCAAAGACAAATAATAGGAATCAAATAAATTAAGCGTAATGTTGATAAATCTGCGTGGACTGCCGCAATGCCATCTCTCGTCTCATTTTTTCAATCGCCTCCAACAATCCCCGCTTCGCCGTCCGCAGAGCCGCCAAATCAATCTCCGCACCCGTCAACTTCCGTCTTCCACGCCCCGGTTTGCAACTAAGCAACGCCGCTGGGTCCGCCGTGTACGCCCCGACGGCGAATCCCATCGTTGTCGCCGCCGCCTTCCCCTCATCGGAGGGGAGTGTGTTTGCCTCGACCCCAGCCGTCATCCGTTGCGTCGGGACGAGTGGGAGTCCGACGCTGTCAAGGTACGATTCCGCGAGGGCGGCATCATCCGTCTCGTCTTGTTTAATATACTGCCAACACGACACCCCTCCCGCAGTCAACGATTCCACACAGGCGGTCCCTGTGGGGGTTCCCCCATCCTGCAGAGGTGCCCCTCCCGTTGAGGCCACACTCTTTGCGATGGCAATGCGTTGACGCAACAAATCCGGTAACGCCGCCGCGAACCCGCGCAGCGCCGCCGGCGGGTCGGGGATGACGATCTCATCGTACTGCTCCGTCACCACAGGGGTCTGCACGAGGGCGTACCCAATGTGCTCCTCCGCCTCAAACGGACGGCCAAGTGGGGGAATGCAGTGCGCGCGGCGCGGACGGTGCGAGAAGCGCAGCAAGTGGGAAAGCATCACCACCCCGGGAGACTCCAACTCGAGGGCAGTTTCCCCCCCAACGGGTGTGTGGGGAAGCGTCACATCCGGGCAAAACCCCTCCGCCGCAAGTGGGGCGCTCTCCAGCTTTGTTTGCACGCCGTCGGTTTGCGTTTCGTGTGGGGTGTTGGAATTGGGGTTTGAGCTCCGTTTGGGCACCGACGCCGCAGTCGAACGACGATGACGACGACTGAGGAGATCCACCACCGGGGAGAGGATTGGACCGCGCGCAAAGCCAGCCAGGGGAAGGGCAATATTGGCCGATAAAAGGGATGCGGCACTCGGCACGTGAATATCCCCATTAGGTCCATTACTAACCACCAAACGTAATGGACGGGGGTAGTGACGCAGCTGGATTTTCATCTTCACCACAAACTCACCCCAACCAACCTCAGTCAATTCAAACGGCGCGGATGTGATGACGCGCTCACATGGGGTGAAGGAAGGGTCCAGAATAAATCGTACGGACTCAATACACTCTGTCAGATACTGAGAGTCATTAAATAGGCCACGCACATAAACCGTCCATTGATGACTCTTGTCACGGCTTTCGGTGTTAATGAGACGCACCACACCACCCACAATAATGGGTAACACCACGTCCCTTGCCGACACCGACGCATGACATGAATCATGGTGCGCATCATTGCTACTGTTTTCCTCCTCCTTCTCCTCCTCTTCCTCCTCCGCCTCCTCATCGGTGTCGTCTTGCAGGTATTGATGATGTGGTGTGTGTGGCTGTGCATTACCGTGCACGGCTCGCGCATGCTCCACGTAGGGACGATAAGGGCGAGGCAAAAAGTTGTACTCATCCTCACTACTATCATCATTATGCATTCTTTTATTATCCTCTTCATCCTCCTCCTCCTCCTCGACATATTCTCTCTTGATACTCTCCGTCGAACTACGGCTCCGTCGCTTGCGCGAGAATGAGGAAACCGCATGATTAGTAATGCTAGTATGACTATGATTGTTAGTATTATTATTATTATTATTATTATGTCGACCCTTTGATGCTTTGGCCATTTCATGCGAAGTCGGTTTCACCGCCTCCCAATTCACATGCAGATCCAATGGCGCCACCTCACTTGGGGTGGTGAGGGATAATCGTTGGCCCGCAAACGTACAAACGCAGTGATCCAACCACGAGGCCGTCCTTTTCCCGCTCGGCGCGGAAGAGGCGAGAAGGGAAGGCGGTGGCGGAAGAATAGAGACGAGGACGTCCCGCAACGTGTGGACAACGCGGCAATCCACGGAGGCGCTGTGCGGCGTTCCATCAACGTGCACAGTAAAGGTGCGTGTGGGCAAAAAGGACCCATCCTGCAACATTACTTCAATAAACCTATTATTTACACACAATATGGTGTGATTCTCTCTCTCTCTCTCTCTTTTTCGTTTTGTTTTTGTTCCGATTGCAGTTGCGTATTTATTATGAAATGTAAATATAAATATATTTAAAAAAAATACATCAAATCACAACGAATAAATAGGAGTTGAACAAAAAGGAAAAGAAAAAGATAATAATAATAAAAAGAATTATTACATTGATCGGTCTCAAAAAAAAAAAGATAACATTACCTTGTTGGTTGATGCATTCTTTTTTTCTTTAAAATATCCTTTTTTTGTTCTTTTTTTGTATTTAGATATATAGAAATACTCCTTTTTGCCATACACAGACACGGGATTATTACACCGATTCACACACGCAGACACAAAAAACAAAAAAATGTGATCAAATATATATATATATATATATTTTTTTTTTTGCACTCTAAAAGATTTTCACACAAAGACACATTAAACTGATCCTCAGAAAAATAAGAGCCGTTTCTTTTTTCTTTAAACGAGCATAAAGAAATAATAATAATAATAACATATGAAAAATTCCTTACTTTTCTAGCAAAAAAAAAAGTGAAAGAGAGGTGCATTAACATAAAAAGTTCCTAAATCTATTTCCTTTTTCTTTAATCTCGGACCTCCAGATACCATTATTTTTCATTTCGACGTTGTCCTAATGTTTTCTTCTTGTTGTTTTGAAAAAAAAAAATAATCTTTGGCCCAGGTTTTATTTGACCTTTTTTTTTTTTTTAGATAAGATCCATGGAAAAAGAAAAAAAATCGTTTTGTTTGTCTATTTTACTCAGTAAGGTGATCCTCCACAGTTTTTTTGTTGTTGCTCTGATTAGTCTCACTATTTGCTCTTTAAGTATTCTTCTCTTTTTATCTGTTTCTTTTTTCTTTTTCTTTTTACGCATATTTCTAACGTTCCTATATTTCTTCCGTTTTTCTGTCATAACTCTTCTTTTTCTCTTTCCTTTGTTGCTCTTTGAGCTCTGTCGCGTGTGTAAATTTGTATTTTGTTATGCGTCAAATCCCACAAACTCTACGCGCCGTCTTTCAATACGAAAAGAAAAAAGGATCGCAAAATGCATACGCACTCAAAGCCCAAGATAACTAGAATATAAATGAAGTGAATAATAGAAGCAAAGAACGGTATTCCCATGCACAATAAATTCCAAACCCATGCACCAAAGTAAGTTCTTCTTGTTCTGGATGTTCTCCATTCTTTTCGTTTTCCCCCATTTTCGCTTACAATAATCACATTTCTTTATATTTTTTTTTTTGTACGTCTAACTTTATCACTTCTTGTTCTTCCTTTTGTTCAAGGATTTTTCTACCTTTTCTCCTTTAAAAAAAGGAAACTCACTTCTGCTCCTTTCCCCCTCCCCCACACACACAAACAAACACACACTGCACATCAACGCTAAAATGATTTTCCTTTCCTTCGCCTTCCCTCCGTATCACGCCAAAAAACATGTATATATATATATATATGACAATGCACTATTAACTCTCTGAGAGAATTAATACTATATCTGTGAATCCCGCTTCACGGGAGCACTCCGTTGCTGTCTGTCCCCTTGCGTTCCGTAACCCCAACAGCGTTCCCGTTGCCGTATGGCCGAAGCGCAGCCATTGCACCACTTGCGCCTGTCCACCCTGCGCCGCGCTGTGCAAAATGGTGTTCCCATTGTGTGAACGCAGTGCACGCAACTCGAGCATTGGCATCACAGGCGTTGGCTGCAGCAGCACCTTGAGCACCTCCGTGTGTCCGTGCCAGGCAGCCAAGTGGAGAACGGTGCGGCCCGAGTAGTCCCGCACATTCTCAAACCCACGAGAAAGCAACGGGTCCCCCTCCCGAAGCTTTCGAAACACCTCCACATCCCCTTCCATCGCGGCTGCGAGGAGTTCCTCCGGTTGCTGATAAAGCGCGGGCACGATGCCCGCCCCCGCCGTGGCCGACGGGGAACTATGCCGTCCGCGCGAGGAGGAGCGGTTGGCGGAATGGTTTGTCGCGGCCGTTCCTTTCGTCGGACTCAATGAATGGCGCCGTCGCCCCGCCGCCTCACGCGGACCCTTCCCCGCCCCTTTTCCCGTCTGCGTCGCGTTGGCGTCGGCGACGACCACCGCCTTCCTCTTCGGCCTCTCGATTGGCTTCTCCTCGGCGGGGCTGGCGGCGGCCGGGAGCGGCGGCGGCGGTCGCAGCGAAAGGGGCGCCGTGTCCGCTAAGCCCGACGGGGGGACCGCCGGCGTGTCGGTGGAGGCGCGCGTCGGGTTTGTGCTCGTCGCGCTCGACACGGAGGCGTGCAGGGAGGGCGGCGTCGCCACCGCCGATGGGCGGAACGCGTTTGGCGCGCCGTTCCCCGCCGCCTCCCACCCGGTTGCGGCGCTGCCGTGGATGGACGGCTGCAGAACGAGCAGCGACTGCCCGCCCCGCACCGCCGGCGCGTTGGCCGCGTTTGGGTAGAGCACGCTCGGAAACGCCGACACCCGCGGCGCCTCCACCCCGAGCGCGACGGCCGCGTTGGTGTTGGCCGGCATCGTCTGCAACGCGGGCACCGACGGGGGCGGAAGGGACGCCGTCACGTCCGGCGTTTGGGGCGTGACGCGGTCCCCCGCGCTGTGGGCGGCGGGCGCCGTGGCGACGGGGCCGACGGCGGCGGACGGGGCCGACGTGCTGAGCGGCATTTCCCCAAAGATGGGCGGCGGCACAAAGAGGGACGGCGGAGTCGGTTTGGACAAAGGGACCGCCGCGGCGGGCATAGGGGCCGTCTGGGGGAGTTGCGCGTGTTGGGGGGCGGGAGGGAACGCGGAGGGGTCCGGCGGGGAGAGGGCGGCGTAGGCGGAGGTGAAATTCATTGCCGCACTTTCCTCCCGAAGGAACGCGGGGATCTCATCCCTCGTTGCCGCTCCCTGTGGTGGGGGGAGTTCGCTCGGTGGCGCAAAGGTGACCTCATAGGAGACATCCAACGAACCGCAACCATCACGCGCACGTTGGGAGAGCGCGAGGTCACCGCCATGACTCAATTGCACCGTCCGACGCGTCATGGGAGACGCACCGAAGAGCGTCAACGTGGCACTACCGAGAAGTTCCTCCGCGGAAAGCCCTTTATGGCAGACTTTCAGGGTTAAGATGGTTGGGAGTGCGCAACCGGTAAAGGTGAAGGTCGATTCAAAGACGGGGTGAACGGTTCCAGTTATGGTAGATGTTGCATAGGATTGATTTCCAATCGTTGCCACTACAAATGGATTCGATGTACCACCCGTGTTTAGACCTACAAGAGATTCAGCCCTGTGAACAGTGAGTATAATGTGACCCTGTTGAATACTTGAAGACATACCTTAATTTATTTATTTTTTTGTTGTCGTCGTTGTGTGACTATGTATATGAAGTGTCGGGTATTAAACCTTCTTGCAAATCAACGACGTTGATGCTAACGATAGAAACAAAAAAAAAGACAGAAAGACAAAAAAAAATGAAGAAATAATAAAATATACATTAAAGGGGGGGGAATATATATATATATATATATATATATATATATATATATATACAAAATCGTAGAGACATAAATAACTAGGAAAAATGCACCCTTTTTTTCTTTTCTTTTTTTTAAGTAACAATAATGATGTAATACTATCATGGTCATTTCTCGCATCTTGATAACAAGCAGTTTGGTTTTCCGCCCTTTTTCTTCATGCATATATATATATATATACTTAACGTTGTTGAGGTGGTGTCGTTTGATCACCTTGGATCGTTCATGCAACAACGTTACAGTACAGAATGGATATGGCGCATCGATACAATCATTTTCTTTTTTTCATCACTGTTGTCTTATAAAATGGCGAAGAACAATTATATCTATAACTTTCTGTGAAGCCACCCTACTGCGTGAGACATCATAGTAACCAACCACACCACACAGACAAAAAAAAAAAAGATATTCCATTGCAGCAACGTATTTTCCCATTCCTTTTCTCTCGCTTTTCCCTTATCCATAAAGAACTTTTTCGTTGTTCTCTTCTCAACATGTCCTTTCCCCTGCATTCAGGTCAACTATTTGCTGCGTCTTGCTTCAAAAGGTACAATCTCCGTTCTCACGACGGAGAATGTCCTCTGTTTGGTTCCCCGCTGTCTCTCCTTCCACGTGATCGGTGTTGTTGCTGTTGCTGTTGTTGTTGTTGTTGTTGTTGGTGTTGTTGTCTTTCATGAAAACGAGGGCGTTGAGAGTAATGCTGTTGCCTTTGCGAAGAGGGGCGACCCAGGGTATCCTGTCTCCCTCCGTGGGAGGCACCAGAGCGTTGCGGCTCCTCTTGGTGCTGTCTGCGGTTGCCTGTATGGCTCAAAGCACCGCGACCTTTACTGTTATCTCGTCTCGTTCTTGTCGAATCATTCCCGAAGAATGTGACGATTTCAGCTTCATCGCTTACCCCACTGTGACTCCTATACCTACTGCCACTCGGCGCCGGTTTACTTTTCTCAACGGTTTTGGATGTTGGTGTGGCTTTAGCAGCTGCAACATCTGGTGTAGGTGTTGTTTGAATAGAGGTCTTCTGTGGTGACCCGTGCTCTCGTGGTTGGTGCTTTTGCTTCTGTGCTTGTTGAGTGGGTGTTGTAACGGTTTCAATAGGCGTTATCTTTACCTCCGCCTCCGTCTTTGGTGCTTTGGACGATGAGGTGGTCGAGGATGCCGCCGCCTCCGCATTGGTGGTGGCGGTGGCGGAAAGGATATCCACCGCACTCGTGAATAGCACATGGCGACTACCCAGTTTCATTCCAACCGCCACTTCAAGTTCAGTGAGGACTGGATCAAAGTCATCGCGCAGAGATAAAATATCCCCACTTTGCATGATGCGCAACGCTGGCACAACCTGTTCCCGCGATTTGGACTCCATGGTGTGAGCCTGAGAGTCGGAATTCACCTTTTGGGTCGCGTTACGTCTCCGTATGGTGGACATGTGCTCCTCACTCTTATCAAGAGCCTCCAGGGCCTTAGGGAAGTGGTTAAATACAGCTGACATGGCCACATCACGAATGGCAGGCTTAGGCATCAATAAGTGCTGTGCCACCGCTCCACCACTCTCCTCATGGCGCCTCGTGCCAGATGAAGAGGAAGAGGAAACCTCATCCGGTGCAAAAAATACATTCGCAAGGGCCTCTGTTACCTCTGATGGGGGAACGCGTAGGGCGTGAAGGATGTGCTTAAAAGCTTGTCGTCGTCTGTAGGAAGGGGGAATCAGTAAAAGATGGCGCAAAGCAATTCCAGGTTCACCACGGAAACTCCACATGGCAGCAATGGCATTTAGTGCATTGGTCACACCCACAATATGGTAAGGCATAAAATACCTGTGGGATTGAAAAAAGTCTACCAGCTTTAACAAGTACCCATCTTGCCAGTCTCGGTCTAATTGTTCCGACATCATACTCATGCGATACGCCGCTACATAATCACGACCAAAGCTAACTTCTGCATGAAATACAGGACATGTGGCGAGTGTATGACCATACACATAGCAGTGTCGGCATAAATCATCATGAAGCGCACGACTCAGCGCTGACATAAAGCTATTCGAGTGTGTCTGTCGTGGTGGTGGGTTTTCCACACTAGGCACAATTCCCTCCGCCTCATACACGGCGAGTAGCTGCGTTCGTCGTTCATCGAGTGCCGTCTCAGGTAAACCTGCCGCACGCCAAAGGGTTGTGTAAGTGGGTTCGGGAGAAACCACTTCCACTGGAATGCGTCGAAGCACACGTGCCCCAGCGGCTACGAGACTGGCGGCGAAGCAACGATGCACAAGTTGGAGTACTGCGCGGGTGAGGGAGGGGCTGGCACGCATCATTTCACCTGTAAGTTGCCCGAGGTTGTACGTGTGGTACACATATGCCGCAGCTGCCCGAATGCCATCACGGCTGCATCGAATACCACCAATTTGTCGTGCCACATACTCAAGTCGTGCCGCCGTAGTGGTTTGTGCGGTGAGCTCGGGACACTCAAAGTACGCGTGACTGCTATCAAAGCAGATAAGACAAAGGCCTTGCATTGGCACTGCCGCGGAGCGGGCTGCCTCAGTTGACTGCCCCAGTGCATCAAAGGAGGGAGATTTCTCAAGTGGGGTAGATTCCGTCATGGTGGACGAAGAAAGGGACGTACCAGTTAAAAGAGTGCGAATGCCTTCATCCGTAAATCGGTTCATTCGCAGCAAGGCACTTGTTGTATGTTGCGAGATGAGAGAAATAGGAGCGCGGGCATATAGACGATATGCACCCCTTCTGTGACCAACTGTTGCCAATTTGATAATTGTACGATTTAATGCGTATACTACAGGGTCATCCATGTCTACTCGACGACGTGGTTGGTTTACCAAGGCAGTCGTAGCACCAGCAGCATCACCACCCCCACCACTAACAGCAGCAGCAGCAGAAGAAGAAGAGGAAGAAGAAGTTGCTAAGGATGTGGATGTGAAATACGGCGCACCTGAAGGGATGTCATCATACCCAGAGCGGAGACCCTCCTCAAAAGTATCCATATTTTGCAAGAGAAATCGATAAAACGCGTGGAGCCTTTCTGGTCCAGCGGATGTCCAGCCATCGACTTGCGCCTTCAACCGCCGTCTGAGTTGATCTACCCGAGCCGGGCCTTGTACAACATGGGTTGAAGTTGATGTTCCAGTAGTGAATGCGTCTACTTGGGCAAGCCATTGGGTTAAACGAGGACAGTCGAATGAAGCGTGGCGTTCATCTAGGCACATACAACAGGTCAACGCGACTTGCACAAAGTTTGGATGTGTGTCATCCTCCACACCTAATGGGCTTCTTTTCTGCAACAACTCCCGAGCCTCCTCCAGAGGAACATCAAAGTATGGCACCATCACAAGGTATGCACTGTTGTCTCGCAAATGAATTGGAACATGACAAAGTACAAAAGCTGCCCGACGATACTGTCTGTAGCGGCTGAGAAGTATGGAAAGCTGATTCACATCACGGCTGTGCACCTCAGCAAATAACTCACGGTATGGTGAACTTACAAATGCCGTATAAGCTTCTACAACGAAACCTCCCTCCGCCGCGCCGCGCTGCACGGCTGTCTCTACAGCTGATCTTAACTGCTGTAAGATGGCTCGTTGTTTTTCTTCAGGGGTCATGTTAATAGACGTTCGACCCACAGAAGAAGAAAAATCACGGGTAATAATGGGACACGTGCGCCACGCATGTTGACCAAAACAAACTTTGCAAGTTCCAGGGGTAAAGATGGTCGTGAAAAACTTTTCCTCGTTTTGTAAAAGCTCCTGTTGTGTAAGCGTGGCATAAGCTGCGTCATCGCACCCAAACAATCGTGCAAGTGCCGCAAGGGTTTCACCTTTACGACGTGCTTGTGGAGGAACCAGACGAACATATAAATATCCCGCCAGCACACGCTCATGGATTTGGCAAAGTCGATGAATAAGTTGATCCACACGTTCACGATCATGTGGTGTGGCGCGCAACATCACAGCACGACGATACACCATCAACAAGTATGCCGCGACAATAGCATCCACAGGTCGATCATCGGCGTTGGCAATACGCGCACGCAGCTCTGTCATCACATCCCCCGAGTTCGCGTAGGCAAAATATCGCCATGGCGCGGAAGGCCCCGTCTCCGCCCCACATGCGGCACATTGTACTCGGGAGCACCATTCAGAGTTTTGCTCCTGGCACCAAACACACGTCCACGGCCCATCCACCCGAGTTTGCGCTGTCAAGAGTGGACCATCCACCTGTCGTCCCGCACCAAAACGGTATGGTTGAGAAGTCGAAAGGAGAGAGGGCAAAGCACCTAATTGGCGAAGACTGCTTACTCCACGCTGCGCCAAAGCATACTGTCGTGCCGTCTCTTGTAATTGAAGACGACGTGAAGATTCCTCCATTGCGGCGTGAACATCCAGAGGGGGCTTGCTACCCTTTGGATCATGAGGATCCGCATCATCAATCGGAAAGAGTGGCATCGCACGATTTACAGCAACACCAGGAATCAGAGGTGCACGATCTTGAAGAATGTGTTGCTTAAACAAGGCCGTCGCGTCCATCGGTGGGGAAAAAGGGCGAACATTGGAGGCGGTATTTGAGCTTTGGGTGTCTGTTTCACTCCCATGTCGAGAACTCTCATCACGCGACCAACGCTGAATTCGTTCGTGAAGTCGTTGTCTGGCTCGAAGTCGAAGCGTTTTTCGACGCTCCCGTAACCGCGCCACGTGCTCTGTGGATAAATGAAAACTCGGCACCGACCCTGGATCCTTTGCTGGTACAATCGTCAGACACAGCGGACAGGAACGCTCCAGAAAGACATCCTGGGAGGGGAGGATAGAACTACATGACGGGCAAACGAGGTCTGCCATAACATGCATAAACTCGGTGCGAAATTCTTCAGAAAAGGCATACACATTATCTAGTACAGCATTATAGAATTGACGTAACTCATCTTGTAAGCCGAGACGAATGAGAACACGAGCGGCGGGAACTAAATGATGATGCAACTGTTTATGCAAATGAACACCCACATCTACTAAAAGCCATCGAAATACTTTTCGTGTCACTTCACGTGCTTCATCTGTGTGGTGTGATGGGTCCAAGCGGTGAAGAAGCCATAGAGACATGTCTAAGCCATCCACAATGTGTCGTGCTGAAGCGGCACGGGCAACATTGAGCGTCATCCATGGGTCTGCACCACGACAGAGAACGTCCACCACATACCGACACAATTCACCAGACTCCTCTGGAATGATAGTAAACCATGCAGGACATTCACGATTGAGAGTTTGAAAGAAACGCCAAACAAGTCCCCAATGCATCATAGGTAGTCCACTCTGCGGTAAAGTTGGTAATGAGGAATCTGGAGACAACGGAGCCAATAAATCAGCCCCACCAGCCACCACATCACGTGTCTCACGCGCAATCTTAAAGAAGAGAAGAAAAGGTGAAGGGTGCACGAGACTTGGCAGGCTGGGTATGGTGCGAAGAACTTGGCAAGTGCGTAAGTAGCGCCGTAAAATATGCAGTGCGAGAAGTGGTGAGGCCTGGCCTGAAAAGGAAACGTTGGCTCGCAACATCAACCGCGAGGCTAAACGTGCATCCAATCCATAAATCACTTCCGAAGACAACACTGATTCGGTCGACACTGTTGCTATTGTTGTTGTTGTTGTTGTTGCGTTTTCATTTTTCCCTGCTTCCTTCGTTGCGAGGTCACCTGATGACTCGAGTTGTTTTGTGCCAGTTGCGTCCATATCATCTATGCACAATGTACCTTGACCCCAGGCACGATCATCACGTAATCCCGTGTAGTGCACCGCAGCGTAACCCAATTCCGCTGTCGTCATTTGACACCATTCAAGCGACGACGACTGCTCAAAGTGTACCAACGACATGCGGCGCACCTCAAATGTAGAGAAAGGCGCCACCATCGTCCTCGTCGCCGCTGTTTCTGTATTGGAAGGGCCCATCACTTGCGTTGGGTGTCGCTGTCCCGCCTGCACAATTCGCCCCGCCCCCGGCACCGCGCTCGGCGTGAGTGCGACAAGTCGCCAAAGCAGCATGGAGTGCGCCAACTTCCCCTCCGCGGCGGCCTCCAGGAAGGCGTTCCAGAGCCCGGGGGTGATCCACGCGTCCGGCGTCTCCTCCAGCACCGCCATGGCGTCCCCAAAGAGGCGTTCGGCGAGGAGGGCGTGGCAGAGCAGCACCCGCACCGCCGGCACCGCATACAGCGCGGGGCTGTGCCGCCGCAACACCGCGCACACCGTCTGCAGCGCAAACGACGCCGCGCCGGCGGAGGAGGTGAGGCGCGGCTGCGACGGAATGGCCAGCAGCGCGTGCGCCGTCAGCCGCGCACACGGGGTGCGGTGCTGCCAGACCGCGAGCAGCACCTCCGCGGGGGACGGGGCGTCGGGGTGCAGGAGAAGCGCCTCCGTCTCGACAAACCCGCGCGCCACGTAGCGCTGCAGAAGCCAAACATACGGCTCATAGCGCCGACGGCGGCGCAGTGCGGCGGTTTGGGGGGAGCGGGTTGGGGCGGAGGGCTCGAGATAGGCGTACGGCCCGACATGGCGATGGCGCTGCATGACGCGCAGCGCTGCCACAGGTGGAGAGGGGGAAGGGGGGGATTTGGCGGCGCGAGAGGAGTGGAGGACGGCTTTGCCCAAAGACGCGGCGGAGGAGGCGGCGCGGGAAAGAGGCGGAGAGGAGCGCATGCCTCAACAGGGATCCCAAGTAATAACAAGAATAATAACAGGAATAATAGTAACAACAAAGGATGAAGTGGAAAAAAAAATGCAAAATTGCGTTTACTATTCTTCCTCCTTGTTCCTGATGGCTTCTTCTTTTGTTGTTTCTGTTGTTGATTATTATTATATAAATAAATATATATATATATATATATATATATATATATTTTAACCTCCGCCTTTTTTTTTTGGCACGATTTCTTCTTCTTGTTTGTGTGTGTGCTTAAACAAAAACAACAACAAAAAGTTCTTTCCTTTTCTGTTTTGATTGTTTGTATATGTATCTTTTCTCTGTAAATCCCGATTATTATGTTGTCGTTTTTTTTTTTTTGATTTCTTTATAATGACTGTGCGCAGCTGCGTATTACCTTTTCTAATCCCTCTAACCCCTATTCCCTAATATCACCCCTTTTATTCTCTTTTTTTTGTTTTTTTGGTGTTGATTTTGTTGCGTAGATTTGCTGCTTTAGTTTCTTCACCACTTTCCCTATTAATGTATTCGTTTTGAAAATCTTTCTAATGTTCTCCTTATAAAAGAAAAAACACTCAATACCTTTTCCAAACAAAAAAACAATATGTTTTCGTAATAGTTGTTTTCTTCTTGTTTTTTTTTCGTGTGTGTTTTCTCTTGTTGACTTCAGGACACAGTCACGTACACAGACGGAGAGAAAGAAAAAAATTAAAAAGGAATGAAATACACGAACAAAAAAGAAAAAGAAAAATAATAATAATAAAATATCCTCTTTTATTTTCCTTGAAATTGTACTAATTCGAATTGAGTGGTTTAAAGGAAAATAATAATAATAATAATAACGGAATACAAAAAAAAAAGGAGGGGAGCAAAGCAATAATGCAAATAAATCAAGAAAATACTTACCTAATAAAATATTCCCTTTTATGCTTTGAAAAGTCTCACGTGAGGTGAGAAAGAAAATAAAAATGCTCTCGCACACACACACACACTGTGTGGGAGCTTTTTAAAAAAAAGAACGAGAAAAGAGAAGAAAAAAAAAAAAGAGATAAAATGTGTACACACACATTTACATCATTGCATAGACAAAAAAAAAAAAAAGAATGTATGCACTATAAGCGGACAGGAAGGGAATAAATAAAATAAAATAATAACATACAAATATATATAAATATATTTACATTTACGCATCATTATTGATAGAGTGTGAATATCGAGAGGACCAAAATTTTGACAGCAACAAGGATAAAATAATGCACACAATGCGGGCACAATTGTATGCAACAAGAAAGAAAAAAAAAATTTTGTTTGTGCGTAAAAGTCAAAAGAGGTTGAAGACAAAAAGAAAAAGAAAAAAAAGCAACAACAGCGAAAAAAAAAAGACAAATAATAAAAACAAACAAACCTCAGACACGCGTAAAGATACCGTCTTTCAAAGAAATATACAAATAGCAGCAACAAAAACATTACACACATCAACAAACTAAAAACAAAAAAACATTTTTTTTTTCTAGTTGTTGTTGTCGCATATGATACTACAAGCGTTACTTCTTTGTTCAATTTTGTTCCTCTTTTTTTTTTTTTTAAACCGACTTTTAAAAATGTAAATAAAACCTACCAAATGCACTACACATACGCCTTACGATAACTACATGTTGCTCACTTTTGTTTCTTTATTCACTACGTCAAAACAGCAATTCTCCTATTTCCTATTGTTGTTTCATCACTACACTTTTTACTACTAATTCCTCTCCATTTTTTTTTCCTTTTTTTGGGGGGGAAGGGAATTACGCACTTATTATTTCTTGAAGTTGTTAAAAAAGGACAGTAATAACTCCCCTTTTTTGGAGGGGATAAATTTCAGAGCGTATGTAGAATTTTCCGCATATTTGCCACTCCTTATTAATTCTTTTTCTTTTTCTCTCTGAGTGAATGTATATATTTGGTCTGTTGGTGACTTTATCATCTCTCTCTCTTTTTTTTCTTTTCCCCCCCCTCCCTTCTTCTTCTCCTTCTTTGTGATTACCTCCATTACTGTGATGTCCTCTTCTCATCCTAATTCACCGAGGATGAAAATAATCAAATCTTCTTTACCCCATTTACCAGCTACCATAGACAGCGGACGCCATTGTTGCCATCGCCGCACACATAAATATGTTTAATGGAAGTCCAAAAACGAGAAAGTCTCTTGGCGTGTACCCACCGGGTCCCATTACAATGAGATTTACCGCGTGTGCGTATGGCGTCACCAATGAGACACACGTACCGCATGCCAACAAGACAATCCCTGGTAACGGATTCATTGCACGTGACACAAACACATCATACACTATAGGAAACAAAACCTGCACAGAGGCTTTGCCAGAAATAACATTTGCCATAAGACAAGAGATGAAGCAAACACAGAAAAGAAGCGGCCAACCGTGAAGACCGGATTCGACAATGCGGAGCCCAATAATGGATGACAACCCGCTGTTACGCATCGCCGCGCCAATCCCAAAGGAAAAGGCCATAATGATGAACACATCCACGCTAAGACATCGCATAGCCTCCTGTAGTGTGAGAAAGCGACCCGCAACGAGAGCGACAACCGCACACTCGAGACAAAGTTCTAATTGAAATCCTGAAATAGAGCATCCAAGGGCGGCACCAAATATAACAAGCGATAGGTATGGATACCAAGAAGGAAGCCACACCGCCTTGCCCACCGTCCCATGTCGAAGCTCCACGTGTTGTTCTCCTGCGCTACCACCACCTTTTAATAACGGCTCCGCCGCCTCCATTTGATCGCGCTGCGTCTCCTTCTTACTGGGATGATCTTTGCCTTCGATTCCACGTTCCGCGTGTGGGGAGGCGAGGAGGTGCTCCTTCACATCGGCGGAGGTGGTGCTGCCGTACCCTTTCTTCTCCATCGCAATGGCGGTGGTGCTTCTTATTGGCCCTCTTGATCCCTTTGTTGCACTCGCATTAGTAGTAGTAGTCGTCCTAGCAGAACTGGAGGTCGTCAACGTGTTGGTTGAATGACGTTGGGAGATGTGAGGCTCTGCTTGGTGCACGAGCCTCCCATTGATTACCCAACGACCAAACGGAAACCAACTCGGCAACAGAATGAGCGCGCGTTGTCGCTGCATCTGTCTATCCTCCGAGGCTGGATCGGCACCAATGAGTGTGACGGACAAAAAGTGCGGGGAAAACTGTCGCAGCGTGCGCGGGTTGACAACGAGGAGGAGTGTGTCACCGGCGCGCAGCGTGGATTGCGGGGAGTGACGGAGATCCGTAAACGCGGCGCGTCGTCCGCCGCGTCGAACGGCGACAACGCAGGCGCGATAATACGACTGCGCCACGCGCCACGCGCTGGGGCGTCCAACGAGTGGACTGCGATCGGAGAGAACGACTTCGGCAAAGCACGCCTCCGCCTCCGCCCCACGCGTGGAATGGGCGGAGCCGAGTTGGGTGAGCAGCACACTGGAGCGCCGCACCGCAACGGAGTCGGAAATGGGGGAAACGCCCTCAAAGGAGGGATTCCTTCCCAACCCGCGCGATCGGCGATGGTGGAGGTTAGACAAATCCGCGCTGGTAGGCATCGTGGCCGTCGTCGTCGGGTGTTCCTCCCCGGTTGGCTCCTCATCGGACATGGGAAGCCACTCCAGGTGCAGCCAACCGGCGCTCTCAATGAGAACCGATACGTTTCCAGCGAATTCGAGTACATCGCCCGCCTCAATGGTGGTGTACGCCTCCAATGGCGCCGTCACACGGGAGTCTGCGCCTCTCGCCACGGCGAGGAGTTGCACCTCCCGCTGCGCCGCAGGGGGTAAATGGCGCATGGCATTCATTGGGCTTTGGCCAATAATAGGAGAGGAGGGGAGGACAATAAACTGCGCAAGAAACGTATCTCGACGTTCCTGTACCGTTTCTAGGAGGCCTGGACGAGCCGCGCGAAGTACAATGGGAGGGGCGAGAAGTAAATAAATGATCGCCAGCACAGATGGGACACCTGAGACTTTAATAAACTCAAAAAAAGGTAATGGACCCATTGGTGTGCGCTCCGCCATACCTTGCACAATCATAGTGGTGGAGGCTCCAATAACGGAGAATGAGCCTCCAAGAATGGCCGCCACATTCATGGGAAGCAATATCTGCGAGACTGGAATGCGGCATTCAATACAGCACGCACTCGTCAAACCGGTAAGAATCGTCACGACGGTAACGGTGGAGCAAAAACAACTGAGAACCATAGCGAGAGCGCAAAGCTTTAGTGTTGGCCACCAAAGGGACGGAGGTTTCCTCTCATTACCAGAGGCCGAGGCGGCGGTGGGTATGGCACTCGAGGGGTTTGTGAAAGAGGCGGCGAAGGATGATTGGTGCGAGAAGATATCCCCACCAGCGGACGCGGGCGAAGTGTTTGAGCGCACCGCACTGCCACTCATAACCGCACGCACGAGTTTCTTCACCAGGTCAAGCTCCGCAATAGGAGAAACGCAAATAAGAAGAAGCTGTATCGCCACAACTCCGCTGTTCGATAGCCCAGCGAGTGCCTCCTCCGAGGAGACCAATCCACTCAGGCGCAGGATGACCGTGGCCACCACCATAGTCCCTGCAATGGACATGAGATCCAACATGAGAATAAAAAGTAACGCAACACAGACACTAGCCGTTAGCCACGCCTCCCATGTCATGGAGGGAATATGAATCTCTGGCTTGGATAAAGAGGAGGAGGTATCCGCATTTTTCTCCTCTGAAGGCGATGTTTTCGTTTCCTCCACTCGCTTCATATTCATCATTTCAAAAGCTTGAGCGACATGGTTAGATTTTACCTCGGCCAATGCAACAGAAGACAAGAAGTAAACAAATAGAAAGAGTAGCAAAAAAACAGATGATGCGCCACGAGGGAGTAATCTGGGTGCTAGAAATCGCATTTCGTCGTGTGATTTATCTATTCTTTTCCCCAAATTTCGCCAGAAGTATTCCCCTTTTTTTTTTTGTATGTGTGTGCGTTATCGTCTCTTCAAATGGTTGCTTTTTCCCCAATAAATAAGTAAATATATATTTATATATATATATATAGAAGTATATGTGCGAATATCTAACTAATAATGACAATAGGCAGAAAGTAAAATGTATACCTTGGAAGTCAACTCCTGTAAACACACGCAAAAAAAAAGTATATAAAACAATATAAAAGTAATAGTAATTATTTAAAAAGCAAAGCAAAAGAATGAGTTCATCAAAAACAAACAAGAAACAAAACAAAAAATATTAGCTTAAAAACCATTCTTTCCTACCCCGGTGTTACTACACAGCGGGGAAAGACAAAAAATAAAAACAAGAATGAGCAATGGCAGGAGAAGTCTCACCCCTTTCTTTCGCTCTTTCTCATGAAAAAATACGAACAGGTTTGGAGTTCATTTGAGCATAATTCTCCACCACCCCAACAAGTTCATAGACCTTGGTCGGTATGTCCAACTCCTCCGCGGCGTGGCAGACCGCCTCCATACTCATCTCCTCCGGGTGTGCCTCCAACCACTCCTCCAGCAAACAACACGACGCATCGGAGAAAACGGAATCGGATGTCGTTTTGGTTTGTGTCTCTTTTTTCACCTTCTGTGGTGCCGTCTCCGCGGCGTCGATGCGGCGGAGCACGAGAAGCGGTTCCTTGTAGCTTCCGCGCATCCCATCCACGGAGAGGGTGCCGATGCGGAGGGTGCAACGCTTCTCATGGCGCGGGTCCGACACCATATCCCCAAACGGCACGAGTAGCGAAGTCTCTGTGTGGTTTTGGCGCGTGTGTTTGGTGCCGGGAGAGGGCTCAGGGCTCGACACGGTCTTCGCACGCGTCCCTTCGAGGAGTTTGGGGGGAATGGAAATGTGTCCCTGAAGCTCAATGATTTCCATCTCCTCAAGCGGAGCGGAGGGGGCAACGATTTGAATCATGGCAATCTCCTTGGGAAAGGGATGATAATTGTAAAGAACTCCTATGGTTATCGAAAACTGATGCACTGCTCCGTTGTTATGTAAACTGATTTTTAAAATTTAGAAAAAAACTTTTTGTTGTTGTTGTTGTTGTCTATATTTGAAAGAGTGTATTCTTATGTGTTGTATCCGTTTCTCTTTCTGTCTCTTTGATTTATGTGTGCCTATTAGATCAAATATTTTTTGAAAACAAATTTAAAAATAAATTTGTATATATAAATATATATAATATTCACAGCTAAATGCTCTTTTTTTCTTTTTTCTTTTTCTCTCTCTTTTTTTTTTACTTTATTGTACACGTGTGTGAGTGTTTGCAACACTCTTCGACAGTAGGAATGTCCTAAATGTATTCAATGGTATTGTTTTTTGCAACAAAAACTAAAAAATTGAGATGCGTGAAATGCAAAGAAATCCATTTTTCCAAAAATAAAAATAAAAAACATGAACGTAACAAAACCAAAAAAAAAAAGAAAAAGCAGCAAGAAGTACAAAAAAAAAATGAATGTTATTGTACTTTTATTATTGTTTTCCTTGTTTTCTTTCCAGTAAAATATGCATTCTCCCCGTATCGAGATGAGAAAAATAATAAACAAAAATCTCGCCAATCGCATTTCATATTTCATTCAATCATCTTTTGTTTTTTTTTGGTTGTTTTCTCCGCTACTTCGAATGTATTGGCGCCTTCAAACATTCATCTATTTCTCTCTGTGACGTTGTTGTTTCTCCCTTCTTCTTTTCATTGGACTTACACACACACACACATAAACACAAACACACACACTTATTGGTCCTTCACCCAAGGGTGTGGCAACTCCCGTTCAGGAAAGTGCTCTCGCCAAATGCGCCGCATCATGTTATTCCGCGCGATAATCTCACCATGAAATGTCCCCAAATTATACTTCCATCGATACGCTGTGAGTCTACTCGGGTCCTTCTTTTCCTCATCCACGCAATGGAAGTATCGGTCCCGTTCCTTCTGGCACTTCCATGAGGTCCACATCTTATCCTGCAAGCAGCGCGCCATCCGCTTCTCCATCTCCGCACACCGCCGCTCCGCCTCGTTGTCGGCGGCGTCCTTCAGCTCCTTCACCACCATCGGGGGAAAGCGAAGGGCCTGAAGGTGATCAATGGTGTCAAAGTCCTCTTCATAGATCTCCTCAATGAGATTCTTTGCCCCATCCGTCGCGCGCCGGTGACGCGACGCGTCGGAGGTGAGATGCGCGTATTGGCGGCGCTTTGTTTCGTTCTCCGTCGAGGCGTCGAGGGGGAGAGAGGAGTCCGCGCGTTTGCTCAGAAGCCCTCCCATATTTTTTTTTGTGGTTTGGTTGTTTGTCTTTCCACAATGTGAACAAAAAAGGACAATAACGAAAAGATAAATAAAATGAAGAAATAAAACCAAAGGAAGAGAGAGAGAGAGAGAGAGAGAGAGAGGAAAGAGGAGAGGATAAAACTCTCCCTTCCAAAGAAGAAGAAGAAGAAGAAGAAGAAAATAGACGTGAATATATAAATGTATAAGAAAGACATGAATAACAAACTCTAATGCAACTCCACATATCTATAAGAGGAGAATGGAGCATTATTTAGAATCAATAGAAGAATCAAAACCAAAAATCAGAGTGTGCAAAAAGGAATAGCAAACAGATAGCCCCTTTTCCCTCTTCTCTGAGAAGGTTTGATATGGATAATACAGCAAAAAGCTAAGAATATATAATGTATATATAATGGAGAAAAAGTACATGTTCGAAAAAAAAAAATTACGGTAAATGTACGTCCATATATACATATATATATATTTATATATGCGGTTTGTTGTTGACGTTCTTGTTTTTTTCATTTTTCCAGCCCCCCTCAGAAAAGAAAAAAAAAAGGTGCGATATATGGTAGTGATACCAGTTTCTAATCCGTTTTCCTCTTCACAATGTGATATTTCTCCATCGATCGTATTCACATTTTTCTTCTTTGATTGCGTGGGAAGAGGCAACTTTCCCTCTCTATCCTGTTGTTGTCGCCCTCCCATTAGATTTTTCTATCCGTTTCAGGAGATATCCTCTTTTGTTCTCTTAAAAAAAAAAAAAAAACGTTATGGCTAACACTCACATGAATTCATTTGAACTTGTGTTCAGTTGTTCAGTTCAATACTTTGTTCTTGATTTACTGATGTTTTTTTTTGTTTGTTTGTTTCTTTGTTTCCTTCGGGGAGGAGGTGTTATGCTCATTTAATTAAAACCCGGTACATATCTATTTATGTATATGTATATATATGGGCATTCAAATGCTTAGCGCATACAAAAACGAATGTGTTTTACACGAATACAAAAAGAAATAAACAGCGAAACATACACATGCACTACACACGATTCTCAAGAAGAATAAGAAGAAAAGAAAAATTACAAGTGCTCCGCAGAGATTATATCAAAACGACAAAAGGACAAAAAAAAAAAAGAAACATTACAGCAAATGCGCTCACAAATCTCTGACAAATACACCAAACCAATACAACCAATCAATTTTTTTTGTTTCGTTTTTAGTCTTAATGATTCTGACTGTTTATCTTTTACCTGCTTTGATAAACTCTTTCATACTTTTTCCAATCTTTTTGTTCCTTTTGTCTTTTTGCCTGGAGCACATATCAGATTCATCAAAGAGTTTTTTTTTTCCCCAATCTCTTCCCGGTGTTCAAACCCCCTCGTTCTATCTTTCCTTCTCTAGTCATTCCTAAATTAAAGTAAGACAAAGAAAGAACAAAGAGAAGGCAGTCATAAAAGTGCCACAATAAGGTGATCGCCGTAAAACTAAAGCATGGAGCTTCTTTTTTACACTCTTTTTATCTGCTATGATGTTTCCCTTGGTTGCACCTCTCTTTTTCTCTAAATGTAAATATAAGCACTCTCATCTCAATTATTTTTTTTTTCTGTTTTCCTTCCTTCTTTACTTGGTACGAATCGCTTTTGAGCGTGGCTGTGCGTACAACATTTGTCTTCCTCCTTTGTCTTTTTCCCTTTCACCCTCCTCTTCTTCCTCACCCATGGCACCATATGTGGGCATTTCTGAGGATATGAACCTCAAAGACTACTTCACCTCCACCTCCACCTCCTCCTTAGGCGAACTACTGAAGGAGGTGGTGGGTGTCGTACCTGTGCGTCGACCGGAGTTTTCGCTAAAACTCCCATCTACTATATGATCTCCTTTACGCTGTGTATCCCTATCGGTGTGCTCTTCACTTTCATCCGTCCCTTTACTCTCCACCTCCGTCGTTTGCGACGCCATCTCCTCCCCATTGATCTCGCCCGGTGTCTCTAACTCTCGCACCTCCTCAATCTCCACACACTCCTCCTCCTGCTCCTCATCCTCCGCCTCGTGTTGTTGTTGCTGTTGTTCTTCTTCTTCCTCTTCTTCTTCTTCTTTTTCCTCTTCCTCCTCTTCTTGTTCTTCGTGCTGTTCCTCGATGGTCGGGGTGTGTGCGCCTGTCGGCGCCGCCATCGCAGGGGGAGAGGCCGTCTTCGGCGTCCCCGTCGTTTGTGCGGCCGACACGACGGACGCCAACCCGACCGTCGACGCCGGACTCTGTGCGCGTTGCGTGACGTGTTGCGCCGTCCACGCGTTGGGCGCGTCCCTTGCGGCGCGTCCCGTGTGTGTCCGCGACACCCGCGACGGCGTCGCGGAGGAGACGGTCGTCGACGGAAACGACCCCTCCCGCGAAAACGCGTAACGCGGCGGAAAGCCTCCCAACACGTGCGACCTCCCCGCCGCCTCCTCGGGCGTTGCGTCGACCACCGCGCTCGGCAAACTCACGACGGAGTGAAAGAGCGCGCTTTCGGTGGTCGCGCTGCGCGAGACGCGGCGGGAGGGACCGCTCCCCCCAACCGGCCGCCCCCCAAACAGCGACGGCGCCAACGGCGGCAAACTCTCCGCCCCGCTCCGGGCGGACGGCGTGGCGCTTGGGCGGCTCCCGTGCCGGGCAAAGCGCATCTCCAACGGCGCCAAACGGGGGGTGTCGATGCTCCGACACGAGAAGAACGCCCCTTCCGACGGCGTGATTTGACTGCGCGCGGCGCGGCTCGAGGTCCACGCCCCGACGCGCGAAAGACTCCGACACGACTGAAACGCCTCACTCCCCCCAAACGGCTCACTCACGCCGCTCGTGAAGCGCGAGAAGCGGCGGGGGGCGTCCCTCGGGCTGTGGGCGGTGTAAAACGAGACGCCGTCCAACGTGGTCGGGGTGGCCGCGGTCCGCTCCGACGGGGTAATCGTGCGCACCGTCGAAAGCGGGACGTCGTCTGAATTGGGGTGCGAATCCTCCGAGGGGGGAATGGGGGCCGAAGGGGGGAAAAGCGTGTCCCTCGGAATGGGACTTGAAATGATCTTTTGGAGCGGTGGGACGTGTGGGAAGCCGTTTGGGGCGAATCCGGCGAGTGTGTCCGTGTCGGGGGCGGTTTGGGGGACAGAGGGAGAGAGGAAAGGCGTCTGCTGCGGTTGGGGTTGCTGTTGCTGTTGTTGTTGTTGCTGTGGGGGTGGTTTTTGCTCGGGTTTCTTTGTGTCATCCTTGGAGCAACAGGTACCCATTGCACTACGAGGGATGAGGGACGAAAATAAAACTCTACGGAGATCTACGTCTGGAATTCTACACACTTGTTATTGTTGTTCTTGTTCTTGTTTTTTTTTATATTTTAATCGGTACTTAGATGGTCGCTGATGTACCTATAGAAATATTCACACTTTGATGAAACCCTATATATATATATATATATATATATATGTGTGTGTGTATTCTTCTTGGTACTCAATCTATTTCTTTTTTTTCCTTTTTGTTCCTCTTTGCGTTCCTTCAGATGTGAAACGTACTTCTGTTACTTCTTTTCTTTTCTTCTACTCACCTCGTCTTTATGGTTACAGAAAGAAAGAAACAAGCAAATCACACCTTTTTCAGGTTTTTGATTTTGTCGGTCTTCTTTATTTTTGTTTTTTCTCTTGTTCTTTTTTTTTTGTTTCGTTTCGTTCCTAGTTGGGATAAAGAAATGCGAGAAGTGTGCGCGTGCTATGCAAAAAGAAAATATTCTACGCACAATATATAGATATATATAAATATAAATAAAAAATAATTCTTATTATTATAATTGTAATAGTAACGAAGACTGCACTTTGTCTTTCTTGTGTTTCTTATCTTATTGCCAAAATTGAAAGAGGTGTTTGCAATCCTTGCTTAATCTTGATACACGCAAAAAAAAAAAAAATCCGCAAAAAAAAAAAAGCACAAGCACAAAAAATATATATATATAATAATAATAAACCAAAAATGTTATACGTTTTCGCTAAATGATATAATTATGTGTGTCAGAGAGAGAAATAAAAAAAATAATAATAATAAAAGAGCAAAAAAAAAAGAAAAAAAAAGATATAAAAGCAACAATAATGAAAAAAGTAAAAACAAAAAGGAAACAATAAAAACAAAAGCAATAACGGAAAGGAACACGTGTAAAGAACAGAAAAAAAAAAGGAAAATATAGTCAAGCACAGAAAAAAAAAAACGCTATATATATACATATTCATATATATATACACACACTTAGTGAAAACAACATTTTTTGAATGTGGGATTACCTCAACAACACATGAAACAAAGCAACAAATAAGAAGAAACATTGGAAGATCCAAAAAAGGGGACAATAAGTAATGATAAACAACAAAAAAAAAGGATATAAAGTGACAGATTCGCTTTTTATTTTCATTTTGCGTCGCGTTTATTCGCTTTGGTCCATTCTTCAGATTGAGGTCCAAAACGTAGTAAAGAAGACAGAAGAAAAGAAAAACAATCCTTTTATGACTTCACGAAATTCATATAAATAAACAAAAATATATAATAACAAAAACAGAGTAAAAAATTTTTTGTGTTTTCGTTTTTGATCTGAAGTTTCATTTTTTTTTTCCTTTTTTTTTTTTTGGTATGACTTTCATTTTAGCTTCGCATTATTATCATTTCTTTCAGTGATGTGTTACTTCTCAATAAATAGTTTTCTTTTCTTCTTTTGGTTTGTTGTTGGGAGTGCGCATTTTCGTTTAACTCTCACTTCGTTCATAGCACTCATTATTTGCATTGTTGAACACACAAAGCAAAATGAAAAAAGTAACTCTTGATACATCAACGAAATGTAAAAGCGTTCGAAACACAATAAATCAAAAGAAACAAACAAACAAACACATTAAACGAAAAAAAAAACCTTTTTGTGTTTCATTTGATCGCACAAATTTAACCAAAAAAAAAAAAATGAAGCAATCAGGAAAAATGATGATGAAATTCACAAGCAAGTGTTTATAATTGACAACACAAAGAGAGAAGAAGAAAATGTGTATTAAATGAGTGCAGAGAAGTATAAAAGAGGCAGAAATAAAGGAAAGAATCAAAATAAAAACAAACACAATACAAAAAAGCTTTTTACACTTTAAACATAATCTCAAAAGTACGAAAAAAACACCCCAAACAACTAAAGACAAATCATAACTGAAAGAACAAAAGAGGACGTGTTGACAAAAACCCCTCAAACAAGTTGGAAAACAAAAGAAACGCCACAACAAATAAGTTTTAGTACAACTTTTAAAAAAATTAAGTGGAAATGTAAAAAGAAAAAAAGTAAAGATACTCACCCATAGTTTTCATTAAAGCGATTTTGTTGTTATGAGTCTGTTCATTTTTTATTTTTACCTTTTGGTGCATTTCAACGAATAGCTTCGCTTTCATATATGTAAAGCTAACGCTCACATCCTTTTTCTTTTTCCAATCAAACTTTTTTTAAAAAATACGTGCAACAAATACATATATATATATATATATTAATTGATTTCTTCTTTGTTGTTGCCCCAATTAGAGAATTCTACAGTCTCCTTTTTTCTTTTGTAAAGTTATTGTCTTTTTGTTTGTTGTTACTGAAGAAAAAAAAAAGTGCGTATTAAATGAAAGAAACGATGAGGAACGGGGAGAAAAAAAAAAAAAAAAAAACATTATGGAAAACGGAGGGAAAAATGGTAAAAAAGAAAGGGAAATTCAATAGTTCTTTCCTTTATTGTCTCACAAGAAGGGAAAAAATAAAGTACAATAATACAAAAAAAAAGAGGAATATTGGAGAAAAACAAAGAAGACCAAATAATAATAAATACTCTTTTCGTCTCCTGAGGCAATTAGGTTGGAAGAAAGAGTGAAAACGCAATTACTTTAGTTTTTCCATTCGAAACAAAGCAGAGATTAAAAAAAGGGGGGGAAAAAAAAAAGAAAGGAAACAATAACGAAAGCAGAAAGTACAAAAGAAAAAAAAAACGAAAATCAAAAGTAAGTCATCAAACACACAGAAAATATCAATCATTCCCTTATTGGTGCAATTCCGCCATTTTTTGCTAACTACACTTTTTCTGTTGTTGTTTTGTTGTTGTTGTTGCATTTCACTCTTTGTTCTTTCCACTCCGTAAATATGAGCACATTTTATTTATCTCCTTTTTATGTGAATACTCTGCACAGATGTTACTCACTCAAAGATCCATTTTTTTTCTTTAATTTTGGTAATTTGTTTTTAACACGACTATCCCACCAAAAGAGAAAAATGCCTTCTTTTTTTCTATTTTCTGTTAAATTTACATATATTCTTTTTTTCCTTTTTTTGGTTACATTTTCGTCGCTTTACTCAGTTCAACAAAGACAAGCGCACACGGGAATATAAAACAAAAACAAATAAAAAAGAATCTTCATTTTCGTCGCTGCTTTTCTTTTTCCAGCATATTCCATTTAATTCTTTTAATCCTTGAAGACACTTTTCTTTTTTGAGTGTTTTCCTTTTTCCTTCTTGCTATTATTGTCGTTTTTTTTTCCTTTTCTTTCTCTTTCTCTCTGTATATGTCATTGCCTTCTTCGTGTTGTAGTAGTTGCTATTGACGATGAATTTGAAAATTTTTTAATGCCATGCTAAGTGAGTAACGACATTCATCAGTCTTTTTTCTTTCTTTTTTAATCTGAAATATATATATATATTACTCTCTTTTTTTTTCCGGTTCTTTTTTTGCTTCTTTTACTCCCCTCTTTTTTTTTTTTGAATTCATTTTAGTCATTCTTCATTCATTGCTTGGTATAGTTTTGCTGTTGTTATTTGTTTCTTTTTAATGCTTGCTAGTACAATTTCTTTTCTTTTTATTACGAACTCCTCTCTTTCAACCCGCGCCATTCTCTTCCCCATTATCTCTTCGTTTGTTTGTCTTTCAGACCTATTGCTGCTTTCCCTCACACACACTCACATACACATTCACTATGAAGGGCTTTCTCTCTCTCTCTCTCTATCAAAGTAGATTAGATAGCCACCACATTACGCATCTGAAGAACAAACCGGACTTGTCGCAGAATGGCCCATCCCATACTGTCCGCCGGTGGAGCCCGTGCAACGTGCCACTTGGGAATATCCCCTTTCTGCTCCATGACTTGTCCATTCACCAGACCCAACACTTCTTGCATGAGCGTTTGTTGCGGTTTGGGTGATGCTTCTCTTTGTTGCGGTTTGGGTGATGCTTCTCTTTGTTGCGGTTTGGGTGATGCTTCTGTTTGCTTTGGTTTGGTGTCATGCATGGAAACCGACGAACCCCGCGGTGTGCATGGAGTGCCATGGCCATACATGGCATATGGCGATCGTGCCGCGTTTGTCTTGTTTGGCGCGGGGAGACGCGTTTGCGGTTTGGTCGGTGTGGTTTGCGTTTGGCTGTGTGGTTGGACGCGTTGGTGCGATGGCGTTGTCTCCTTTGAGGGGTTCGTTGCCGCGGTAGAGCTTCGCCGTCGAAGGGGTGTCGCGCTTTTCGAGGAATTCTTTGCGCTGGAAAGGCGTCGACGCGGACTGTAACGCACGTTGCTATGGCTGCTGTTGTTGGGATGACTGCTGTTGTTGAAATGGCTGCAGTTGTATTGGCTGCTGTTGTTGAAATGGCTGCAGTTGTATTGGCTGCAATTGTACATGCCTCTGCTGTTGGGATAACTGTTGGGGTCGATTTGGTGAAGGTTGGTGAAGTTCCTCGTTACACGGACAGCGCGTGGGGGACTTTGCTGTCGCGTTTCCATTTCGTCCTTTTTGGAGACCCCCGCCGGCGTTCGCTCCCGCACAGGTGACGGAGAAACCCTCGCCACAGAATTGGGTTTACCAAAGAGAATCGCATCCGAAACAGAATCGGATTTGTCGACAGTGAGGCCCAACGCCTCCGGTGACATTGGCGGAACCGCCGCCGCCGGTTTTTCCGGTTCGGTGGGATACGCCTCGGACTCTTTTATTGCGCATTCCGTTTGAGGTTTCTTTGTCCTCTGGTTTCGCCCATTCATTGACTTGACGCTGTCATTCTCCTTTGGGTTTGTGCTCGTCAATTGGAACGCGTCATTCGCGGTCTTGGTTTGCACCTTCTGCTCCGTGTCATGCTCGGATGTTGGGGCGGTGGCCTTGTTGGGTAGGATTGAAGAAGAGGTATCTTTTGTGCTTTGTATGGTGGCGGTCTTCTCATCTTTTTGGCTTTTCGCCTCCAGATGCGTTTGATCCTCTGGCCTCTTCTTGTCTTTTGAACCTCCACAACCCATTGCGGATCAATACTAAAAAGTCAAGTTGCACTAATCTGATAAAATTTGCACCTAATTATCTTGAATTATGTATATCTAAATATATATATATATAGATAGATAGATAGATAGATAGATAAAGGTATAGAAAATTATGTAGAGGTGAGAAGGGGGGTGGGACTCTCTTTTGTTGCTGATGGTTTTTTGTTTTTGTTAACTCTTGACTCCTTCTCCAATTACAGACTTGGCGTAATTGCTAGCCTTAAAACTATTCCCTTTTATCGCTCCTGTTGTTTTGTACTCCCCTTTACAATGAATGTAAAGAAGAGGTCAGAGGTAATTTCAAATGTGAAATATCCCTTTCAATTCGAGCCAAATGCGAACGCATAAATATACATGTACATATTGCGCAGCAAACAAAAAAAAAAAAAAAAAAAGCAAGACGGATTTGATAAACAACCAGCAGCGCGCTCTTACTCTTTTATTATTTTATGTTTTCCTTTCGCATTTTTCTTTCGATTGAGTAAACAATTCACCATAATAATAATAAAAAATAAGAATACCACAATCAAAAAAAATAATTCTTTAAAGGATTTGCAGGTGTACCAACACAATCCATTGCATTATCCTTCGCATACAATTTTACCGCAAAAATGAGCACCATCAAACACCGATGCACAAACCACAAAAAACAAACCACAAAAAAAGAAATTTGCTTTTCATTCTTCTTTTCATTTTATTTTCCCTCTCGCAGCAAACTTTCATTTTTTTTTTTTGCTTCACTTATTTCTTCATATATACTTTTTCCTCTTTTTCTCTTTTTGTTCGATTTCCTTTTCTTACCAACAAAAAAAAAAAAATTGGTACTGTTTACGCAAAAATCGACGAATAAAGCAAAAAACACACAACAGCAAAAAAGAAACGACAACAAAAAAAAAAAGACTACCATTATTTGTGATCTATTATTTTTTGGTTATGTTTGTCTTTTTTTTTTTTTACTTTGCTTTCATCATTGTGAAATTTCCAACAAAAAAAAAATGAACAAAACATTGGGAAATTCACCTTTCAAGCACACCAAGTGCACATCAACTTCCAAGAAAGGAACAAAACAAAAAACAATTTAATAGGGTAAACAAAAAAAAAAAATTGATGAAGCAAAAGTAAAGGGAACAAAAAAAGTAAAACATCATTTAAAGAAAAAAAAATTTTTTAAACAATTTTAACAAAATGGAAAAATATCTTTTGTTGTTGTTGGTTTTGTCAACCCGTGACGAGCTTTCCTATTCGTAACGTATGTTATGAGTAAAGCTTTTTGAAGGTTAACTCCCCTTTTTTGTGCGTTTTTTTTTCCCTCGTTTTCGTGCCTGTCTAAAAGAGCGTTGTGTGTGTGTATGCCCACGCGTCAACTCTGTCAAAATTAATGTTCATTTCGCGTTCTTTTTATGATAGCTTGTTGTTGATTTTCATTGATTTTTTTTTTTCTGCGCTTTTGTCAAGTAATTATTGTTTTTTTTTTTTTCGTTGTTGTTGTTGTCGTTGTAACGTGTATATTTTTTGCTCTTGTTTATTCTTATTATATGAACCTTTTCCTTCTTTAATTTCCTTCTTTTTTTTTTTTCGTCGGTTTATTTTCTCATCATGCTCCCATCTTGTGGGAGATTGAAGAAACCAACGAAACCATTAGACATCGTCCCTCTAGAAGCCACCAACCGACACACTTATATATACAAATACATATACAAATACTGGTATATATATATATATATATATATATTAACGGTACCTTGGTGCTGTATAGCGTTTCTTCCATGAATTATATACACCGAGTGCCCAAACCGGCATACTATTTTTGTACCCTGGGTAGTGAATAGGGTTGTTCCCATTAAATACCCCACTGATTCGCTCCTGTGCCCAATCCCCCGAAGCCAATTGACGTGCCATGATGCATCGAATGCCGCGTTCGACCGCGCTGACTAACTCCTCCCGTCGCCGCGCACTGCTGCGGTGGGCGTCGCCGGCCGCCTCCATAACGGCCATCACCGCCCACGCCGTGTTCACCACCTGACTCCCGCTCGGGTTGTCGACCCATGTTTGACGTGCGCAGGCGGTGACATCCTCACCCCACCCCCCATCCGTGTGTTGGTGGGAAAGGAGAAAGTCAATGAGTCGCACACAGGCGGGATGGTTTGCCATGTCAATGATCTCACCCGAGTGGCGAAGGGCGCTCGCGACGAGCCACGCCGCGTACGTAAAGCAAACCGCCCAACTGCCGTAAAAACTGCCGTTCGGTAATTGGGTGGAGAGGACAAACTGCACCCCTTCTCGAATGGCGGTGTTCACATCGGACCTTCGATAGGATGGGTAGTACTCTCGAAAGAGGGACAAGGTGTGAATACAACTGCTACTACACTCCGCGTATGGGTAATCGGTCATGATGTCCTTAAAAAGGTCTCCGCAGTTGAAGAGCTCTACATAAAGTGGTGCACGGGTGGGTTCATACGAGGCCCAACCACCGCCGGGATTGCGAAGGGAGAGAATCTCATCCACGGCGTCACGAATACGGCTGACAGGGAATGGTTTATGCCGAAGGAGTAGAATCACACGAAGCCCTTCCGCTGTGCAGTCTGACACCTGCCAAGATTGGGGTCCAGTGCTAAAATTCCACGCACCCTTGGTTCGATGGCGATAAAAGTAGGCGGCAGCCTTGGGGTCCTCTTGTACTTGCGCAATGTCTACATAGCGATGCGCGAGGGCCATCTCCTGTGGGTAGAGTAACTCCACGTTGCATGCACATATCGCCTGAACCGCGAAGGATGTATCCCAAAGCTGGGAACCATTATATCCACTCATACGCATCCCCTCTGGACCCATAAAGAAGTAATCATCCATTCGATCCACATGATTCTTGTATCGTCCACTCTCCTCACCCTCCCTAATCCATGTGACGAGCATGTCCAGAGCCTTATTTACAGGTCCAAGACATATAAAGTGTGTGTTCTCATCATCATATGCTATGTGTTGCCATGCCTTTTCCAACGCATAGCGACGAAGCCATTTACAGTGAAATCTTTCATACACCTCCAACACCTTTGAGAGTACCTTAAACAAGGTGGAAAGGGGTGCATAGCAGTCCCGTGAGGATATGTTGAATCGGTGTTGGTTCCACTCAATATTGTCATACTTTTCCGTGTACAACTCCTCTCGAAGATTATTCAATAAAGGGTGTGATGGTGCGGTCCAGCGCAACGCGTAAAAGTATGAAAAAGGTACCGAAACCACACGACTATGGCACCAAAGTTTTCCTTGTGAGAAAGGAAACCAATCCGGTGTGAGCCACAACTCTGGCGGAATAGGCGCGAGACCGTCCCAGCTGTAGAGACCAAGAATAGCGAGCCACACTTTACCCCATGTTGGGATAGAAACCGCACCACCACGATTTCGGATCCAACGCCGTGTCCGTGTCACATCCTCGTCATCGGCCGGCACGCCCATCAGTCGCATCGCCACGTAATTTAACACGGTTCCCACCATGGTGCTGTGCCCCTCAGTGTGTTGCCCGAAACCCCCATCGGTATTCATGTAATTACGCAAATACCGAATCATCTCCAACCGCGACGCCTCTCCGCATAGACACGGCTGATCATCCCTGTGTCGATGCTCCGCATGCGGCGGAAACATCTTGGCGAGCCTTCCGTGTGCGGTGATAAACTTCACAATCACCACCCCCGGCGTGAGAAAGAGGGGTCCGCTGTAGTCGTTTGGCCAGTGCCCCGAGTACGGGTCCTGTAGGCGGAGAAGAAAGTCCACCCCATCCCGCATCGCATCCTCCGCCGTCGCCCGCCACGTGGGTGGGGTGGCACTGGTGAGGCCGAGTTGGTACTGTTCGACAAACCGCCGTTGGGCGGCTTTTGCCTCCCGCATATCCGGTTCCCGCGCGGGGGAGGAGGCGCAGGCCGCGGCCTTCTCATAGTGCGACGCGAGAAACGGCACGTCTCCGGTGGGAAGGTACTCGAGTCCGGCCGCCTGCGCCTTGCCGAGGGTGTTGCCGACCTCCTCGTTGAGGAGTTCCCCAAAGTGCCAACGCTGGCGGCCATCCTCGCAGCGGAGGTGCCACTGCTCCAGCGGGAAGTCACGCAACGGGGGCACACGCACCGGACGCACATGCGGCACGCTTCGGTGGGGCCAATGCTGCTGGTGCCGCAGCACCACCCGGCGGTGGTGGCGATCCAACAGCGTGAGGAGTCCATGCAGCGGGAGAAGGCACGGCCACGCGAGGAGGAGGAAGAGGTAGCGGCAAAGGCAAAGCATGAGACGACAAACAATGGAAAGGATGCACTGCAGCAGGCTGGACGGGGGAAGAGGGACCACACTGTCGAATGGAAACGGCGCTGAGGAAGATAACGATGATGGGGGCGATGATGCGAGCAACGCATGGGAAACACCATTGCCGTTATTGCCACTAAATCCTTTCGCCATATGGGAAAAAATAATAATAATAATAATAATAATAATAGAAATGAAAAATAATTTCTTCTACACAAGTCCAAGAATTGATGATATATATATATATAGATATATATATATATATATATATTTCGTCTCTCGTAAGTGAATGTGTATGTCACTCGTTCAAATAAATATAAATATACAAATATAAATGTATATTTTTTTCTTTTTTTTTTCCAGGTGAAAAAAACAACAACGCACGTTGAACTCTTTTGATAGGAATTTGTGTATACGACTGTTACCTTGTCGTTTTTGCTACCGTGTGCGTTTCTCGTTTTTTTTGTTTCGTTGTATTGATTCCCTTACGTTTTTTGTAGTGCTCCTTCAGCTCCCTTAATTGTCTTCTTAAACAGACAAATACACACAGACAAGAAAAAAAAAAAAAACCAGGCACCAAACTATGCAAAAAAAATATATATATTAGATATATATATTTTTTTTTGATGTTTGGATGTTTTGTTTTTAAGATTTTGTTTTGTGTGTTTACTTTTCGGTATTCTTTTTTGTTTTTGTTTTTGTTTTTTTGGGGGGAGGAAGTGGTTCCTTTTTCTCTTCTATTTATTTACTCACTAAGTTGCTCTTATAATCCACTGAATTTCTTTCTTGTTGTTGTTTCCACTGATATGTCTTGATGTGGCTATTTTCCTTTAATTTAACTTTTCCCTTTGAGTTTTGTGCCTTGAAGTGTATCGAGCACGTTCCAAGGACACAACAGAAGAAAAAAGTGTTGTATTCACCAAGTTGCACAGGTATATTTGTATATATCTATATACAAATATATATATGAATATTTGTTAGTACTTACAAAAACAAAAATATGTTCATGAATTTCAAAGCAAAAGAAAAAAATATACAAAGGAAAGTAATACATAAACAAATAGGGTATGAGCAAACGAAAAGAAATGAACACACACACACAAAGAAGAAAAAAAAAGATATGAAGTTATCGATGCACAAAATGAAAAAAAAAGGGAAGAATACGTTTTGTAACGCGAAAAAGGGTAAAAAAAAAAAAAGAAACTTGGGAACATGATCGAAAAAAAAAGAATCCGTACAATTCGTAGCGATTTGTAATGTAAAAATTGAAGAGAACGAAAGAAACAGGGAAGCACATACAAAAAGTAAAGAGTAAGAAACCCTCAAAGAGCATTTTTATTGTTCTCTTTTTCTTCACGTTTACATATGTTTATATATATATATATATATATATGTGTGTGTGTATAAATATAAATACATATAAATATATATATATACTACTCACTCTTTTTTTTGGTCACTGAAATACTGTTGATATAATCTATTCTCAACAGAATATCTCTCTTCTTTTATCTTGAAAGGGTGAACACAATAAAACATGTATTTCCGTCTTTCTTTCTCTCTGTTGGGTTCGCACAATACAAAGAGCAAACAAAAAAAAAGAGAAATGGGGGGGGGGGGGGGGGGAATGGTGAAAAAGTAATCCATTGTTTGACTGTTTAGCACTAGTATAGACAATACGCACCAGAACTCTTTATTATTTGTGATATATATATATATATTAAATTTTGTTTCTTGTTTACCAAAAAGCACTCAGTCCCGCCATACATCAACCAAAACACCAACACCAACCTCATGTACTGATTGTCACGCACTACTTCTTCTGTGGTGTCCTCTCCCCCTCCGTTGCCGTCGCGGTTTGGGCGGGGAGTGCCAACCCCAACCCGCCCTCCGGTGATGGAGAGGCCCCACGCAACGGAGAGGCCGATGGGGATTGTCGCAATTGAAACCGTTCGGCGATGTCGTTTACCATGCGGAGGAGCTCCTCACACGCGGGGCGTGCGGTTGGGTCGAGCGTGAGACACAGCTTCGCGATTTCCGTTAACTCCCCGCACTCGGCACACCCCGGCACCTCGGGCGGTCCCGTTGTGTATGTAAGAAGGTTTATAATTTGCTCCTCACTCTCGAACTCATACTCACTCCATGGGGCGTCGGAGGAGAGCATCTCGATGAGGGCACACCCGACGGACCAAATGTCACTCGCCCGCGTTGGGCCCGAGACGCCGTCGCCGCGAAAGAGCTCCGGTGCCATCCATCGCAGTGTGCCCGCCACGCGATGCGTCCCCGTCCCATCCTCACCGCGGCTATGCGAGGAGCGGCCGGCGCGATCAGCGGATTGACTATGCTGTCGGTGATTCAAAAGCTTGGCGGTGCCGAAGTCTGATAGCTTTACACGGCCCTTGTCTGTGATGAGAATATTTGCCGCCTTGACATCGGAGTGGACAATGTCGTGTTGGTGTAAGTAGCGTAAACCTTCTAATGTCTGACGCAGGTATGAAAAAATCACAACAGGACTCAAGGCGCCAAAGTTGTCAAGTAAATGACGCAATGAACCCCCAGGAACGAACTCCAGAAGAATGTTGAAATACTTCTGATTCTGTGAGGAACCGTAGTACTGCACAATGTTCGGATGGACAGCTTTGGATAGCACATTAATCTCCTC
The DNA here is from genome assembly GCA_030849715.1 of Trypanosoma mega. Lineage (NCBI taxonomy): Eukaryota > Euglenozoa > Kinetoplastea > Trypanosomatida > Trypanosomatidae > Trypanosoma > Trypanosoma mega. The sequence goes on along the minus strand of JASANV010001567.1, from coordinate 58,421 downwards.
CTGTAGACTTCGGTATTGCTGCAATGTTGCCTTGTGTTGCTGATCATCCGGATCATCCGTGGCACTCGTGGGTAAGAGTACCCGTTTTACTGCAATAAGTTTCCCATTAGTAAGATTGATACCGAGGTAGACCTCTGCATTCCCACCTTTACCAAGCATCTCCTCTCCAATCTTCCATTCAATCGTTTCGCGATGATGTGTTCCACTTCCACCAGGACGACTGCTTCTACTTCGTGTCGCACCTGCACGACGTCCACCATTGTGATTATTGTTAAGTGGTGTCCCACTTACATGGCTGCTACTCGCTGCAAAGCTCGCATTATCCTGGGAAGAATTTTGTACAGCAGTGAGTTGTTGATGATAGTATGGGGTCCCCCGTCGCGACATGGGAGCAGACTCTAATCGTGAAAAGGTTGGGGACGCCGTCTCCCGAAGCGGCTCCCCGCGCTCATCTGTCAAGAGAAACTGAAACCCAAGAAAGAAGCGCGAGGAACTTAGGCGAAAGGTGACGAGATCATGGTTACGCAGTACACAAAACTTTCCTTTACCAACTTTCTTCACATTCACAAAGGTACCATTGGCGCTATTATCGTGAAGTGTGATGCTGCAGCTACCACATAGTGGATAGCGTTGTGGTCGTGGACTTAATGGTGAGGAGGTTTGTCGTTGGCTGCTACCTTGTTGCGGCATACGCCACAAATCCACTGTTTCCGCCAAAGTCGACTGCAATTGCTGTTGAAGATGTTGAAACGATTGTTGTTGCAATTGCTGTTGTTGTTGTTGTTGTTGTTGCGGCGGCGGCGGAATGTATTGACGAAGAATGGTAAATTGAATACTACTCACTAACGCATCCGATGTCGTCGCATGACATTTACTACTTCGACCAAAACAAAATGGTTCACCAGCCAAAGCACGAATGTAGCATGAGGGAATAGTCGCCTCATCGCTGCTCTTAAGTAAAGCCCAAATAGGACCATCCTCACCCTTTCCATTGTTTTGGCAACTTGTGGGAGATGGTACCACATCACTCACGGCAGCCGAGTTCGCCGCAGATGGAGTCTCCAAGGCACCATTCACTCCTGGAAACGGTTGTGGTTGTTTCGGAGTGTCATGCCGACTATTTGAAGTACCACCCCCACGTCTGGAGGATTTCTCTATTGCTAATGGGCTTATCAAGCGTGACGTGGCATACTTTGGGGAGGACGAACTTCGGGTAGGAATTGGCGTTTTGGCCCTTTGCCGACCCTGCAAGGGGACACGATCCCCGCTCGAACGCCGAGTCTGTGAACCAGAAAGTCGATGTACTCCCTCCTCTCCTTGTTTAAGTTCCTTCTCTACTCCATTCTGCTCCTTCTTTTGCGGCTGTTTTTCGTGCTGCGGTATAGCATCACTGTCGTGACTATTGATCGGCCCGCGCTTATTGCTACCAACCTCATCTTCTTCCTCTTCTTCCTCGTCCTCAAAGCGGCTCTTCCCGACACGGTTCTCGCTCTGCAGTGGTGATGGACGACTGCTATCGTGTTGGGATGTTTTGGCCGATTGTGGAGTTGGTGTGAGGCCCGGGGCAGCCAATGGTTGCTTTGTTTCATGATTGTGAAGAGAAGTCTCCCCTGAAGCTGTGGGAGCAAAAATAGCAGCAGCAGCAGCAGCAGCAGCCGAACCCTGAGTCCTAGTGGCGGTAACATGACCGTCACCACTATCCTCCTCATCTCTATTCACAGCCAGTACGGCACACAAATTTTGCTGTCCTTGTTGATACCGTTGCTGTTGATGGTGTTGCAAGGTGTGGATGGCTTGAGCGGCACGGTCCACAATCTCACCAAGCCGTCGCAGGTCAGATTGAGCCCTATCACTCCCAACGGAGGCACGACACTCCCGTACCACTTCCCCAATCGCCTGCAAGAGGTCATTCTCTCTCCTTTCAATCCGCCGTGGATCATAATGTTTTTGTTGCTGTTGCTGTTGCTGTTGTTGTTGGTGTGGCGTGTATTGTCCGAATTCCGCTGGCGGCGCTTTTTTCACTATCCCATGGACCGCACAGAATAAAGGCACACCAGCTATCGCCCACGCTCGTGCCTCGCTACATTTATTGGCGAATGAGGCAAAGTGCCATGACAATGCCGAGCCCTGCGTACCGATACCTGTGTTGGATGAAACCCAGCGTGACATATGTGTATTGTCAGTTAGCTTCACCGTCGCGCTGCGAGCTTCATTCAACGTTCGTGGGCAACTCCCCCTTCGAGTCGTTCCCGTGGGTAAACCATTCCCACTCACTGGACCAGCATCGCTACCAGAAGTATCGCTCTTATCATTAATATTATTATTGCTTCTTTTGTAGAGATTGTCCGTGTGTGGTAAATCTACTGGGTGCAAGGACCAGGTGAGGCAAACGACCTCACTCTCCATGGCAGCGCTCTCCTCCTCCGCAAACTCGCCGGTGAGGGGTTGTAACGTGACAGCAAACGGAATGGAACCCACCGAGGGGAGGTGTAATTCCGCTAAAATTGAAGCATCTCCACGTGTACCGCGGTTCACCTCGGTGTCACGATTGTCTATTGTGGGTTCGATATGTAAGGGCCAACCAACCACATCATACGCGCCGCGTCCTGTTCGCTCTGCCGCCTCTTTGCTCCAAAACAACACCCTCCCTGTGAGAGGGTGAACTAAAAAACTCGGTAGCGGCAGACGATCCAACGCCGCATGAAGTGGGGGCTGACGCAAGAGAACCATTTCTGTCCCACTTACCCAAACATCCAATGAGAGACAAAATAATGTTCCCGTGTGGAATTCCCCACTCGACGCATGGCGAGAGCCGCGAAGGATGATCCGTCGAATATCGCCGCGTCCCATTCGTGCCGGAGACTGATGTCGACCTTGTACAGTAGAATAATCCCCACCTTCACAGACCCCAACCACGCCGGCGCTATTGCTGACACTATTGTTGTTAGGATTGTGCAAGTTGTTGCTACTTGGGCTCATCATGGGGGTGCCATGATGACCGTTACTGTTGTTTTTGCTCTTGTTGTTGTTGTTGTTGTTGTTGTTGTTGTTGTTGTTGGGATTACCATTGCGGGAGGTGTCGGGCACACCCCGCGGCTTCGCTTCACCCCTTTCCCACGATCGGCTCACCAGCAAAGACTGAATAAGGCCCGTTATATCCGCCGCGTCCCGCACATTTAAATCCGCCAAAACGGTCTCCACTTTACGCCCCACCGCCTCCCGAGCGGTGAGTCCGGTTTGGGTGGAAAAACCACCACTCAAAGCCGCCACCACCGTCCCGCCCGCGGCGAGGATGAGACATGGGAGGTCATCTGTAAAGACACTCTTCGACTCGCGTTGAACGGCCTCCGCGAAGAGGGGCTCTGTGTGTTGCAGCACAGACGCGCCTCGACTCGATACACCCGCCTCTCCCCCACCATGCCCATGGAGTTGCCATGCGGTAGAGAGGAACGCATCGCCGGGGATGGAATGGCGTAGTGTTAAGGACGGTGTGGAAAAGCGACGCACAGCCACGGCGGCCATGCACAGTAATGGTGTAACGAGCCAAAGAGCCGAGATGAGCATTGTGACAGAGCCTAGATATCGAAAATGGGCCATTAACACCGCAAAGTGAACCAGACCAATCACAAAATCTGCGAAAAATGGAATATCTAATGCAAAGAGAAACCACAAGTGTAACAAACACATTTTCCATGCAATTTCCACCGGGTAGTGTGTCAAATGCGTTCCCGATGGGGCCACAATGCTTCCCTGTGCCTCCCCATTCATCCCATGCGGCGAGAGGAGAATAAATATCCCCAACAAAAGAAGTTCCACAGAGGGAAGAGCACAACGAATGTGTGTACAACACGAGGCGTTTTGAAAACCCCTTCGCCCCTCTTCTTCCACCTCTAACTCCACATCTTCCCTCTCCACGGTAGAGGGAGACATGGCCAAACTGGAGCGGCGCCAGTGATCGTTGGACTCCTGCTGCTCTTGATGCACAATGCGATGCATTGGAATGGGATCCGCCTCATTGGTGCGAGGACGACGACGCAAACGCGTACGCCTCGCAGCCGCCGCATGCAGGCGAGAAAGCCACCAATATAATATGGCAAAGACTACCCCAATCACTCCAGAGGCGATAATAAACGCTAAATGCAAGACATTCAATGTCCATGGAAGGAAGAGGAACAACGCCGTGCATACACCAGTGAGGGCGAGGAGAAACCACAACGGCACGGAAACCGCATTACTACATAGGAGGGGGAGGACAAATCGGGGGGGCACACTACGTAGATCCCCGTGTCCATCCGAAATGTCCATATTCAGAGGGGAGGCATGCTCTGCAGGGCGCGAAACCATAATAGCAAGTAATAATCGTATCAAAAATAGAAGTCAGGGGTGAGGTGTGGAAGGGGGGGGGGGTCGTGCAAATGAATTCGAATTCAATAAATGTCACAAAAGAGAAGTTTTTTGTTGTTGTTGTTGTTGTTGTTGATAATAATAAAAGTAAATGAGTAGTAAAAGGTGTTCTTACTCACTACTACTTCTGCTCTTTTTCCTCTTTCGCTCCCCTCACTGTGCTGCTGCACAAAAGTAGGGAAAGAGAAGAGGGAAAGGGGAGACGGGGTGTGCACAATTTATGTAACTACGTGCGAGAACGGAAAGCACCAATTACAAATCGTTCAACTTTGACAGCCTCGTCAACCAGGCGTCCTCGATGGTGGCACGTCCAATGAAAAGTTATGAGCGTTTACTTCTCTTTCAGCTTTCTTTTTTTTTTTTGTGTGTGTGCGTGTTTGTGCACTTTGACTTCACTATATATGTATATATATCTATGTATGTATATATATATATATATATATAAACGTGCAACCTTTAATATCTTTTTTCCTCTTTTTTTTTCTCCGTTTCTAATGCAAACGTATACACCTGAATAATAACCTAAAAAAAAAACGATCTTTTTCCTTTTTAATTCTACGTTTTTTTTTTCTTTTTTTGTCCTCAATATCGTTCGTACAATCTTAAAAACAAACAAAAAGCACAAAAACCTAATAAAAAGGAAACAAAAAACAAAAGCAAAACTCTTCTTTTTTTTTTTAAGGCGAAAACCCACTCAGCACTGGTGTAACCTTTTTACTTTTATTGTTGCTTTTGTTCTCTGTTTCGCTCTGTTCTTTTTTTTTCTCTTTTCTTTGTGATGGGCGTTGTTTTGATGCAATCCTTTCTTCTGTGTCTGACTTCTTCTTTCCTTATTCTTTCGTTCTTTCCTTTGCCACTTTTTGCTATTCTTGTTGTTTACTGTTGTTGTTTGTGTAGTGGAAAGTGTGTAATGTGTAGTGATCCCCCTCTTTATGTTCCTCCCTTCGTTTTTTTTTTGTTGTTGTTGTATTGTTGTTGTTGTTTTCGCCCTTTGTGCGTTTTCTGTGATTCTCCTTCGTTCTCCGTTCCCCGTCAGCGCTACAAACAATGCAGCTTCCCGTTAAAATGGGGAGAAAGCAATAAAGGGAGAGAGAAAAAAAAAAAGGAAATAACGCACACAAAAAAAAAAGAAAGGGGAAAAAAAGGAAGGGGGAGGGAAAATAAGAAAGAATCAGACGGGAGAGGGGGAACTCCTACCAATTCTCTATAATACCCTTAAGAAAGAAAAGAAAGAAAAGCAAAAAAAAAAAGATGTAAAAACAATAAGAATACGAATAAATAAATGAGAAGAGGGTAAACTCATGCACTAAGTAAAATTTAAAGATAAACACGTTTTTCCTAAAAGTGAAAAAGGCAAAAAGAACCCATACTATTCTGATAAAGGAGTAATACAAAAAAAAAAAGACGAAAAACCGATAAAAAGCCTACAGACACGATGATCTGTCACCACTATCATATACTTATATTTATATATGAATGTACGTCACAAAACAAACGAACAAAAAACAATCAAAGGTCATCTCGCCTCTCCTCCCCTTCCGCGACTGTCTCCCGCCTCCCCTCCTCCTCCTGTTGCTGTGCGGCGCCGACCTCCGCTTCGTCCTCCGCCTCTGACGACTGCTGCATGCGTCGCAGCACCTCCGCCACCCGCTCCCGCGGGGTCAAGCCACGCAGACTCTCCAAACTGTACGGATTCCCCTCCGCCCGCGCGGCGCCGTGTCCGTCCTGCATGCGTTGCAGCGCGCGCTGCAGCTCCGCGCGGTGTTCCGTCGCCTCCGCCTCGGAGAGAATCCCCGCCGCCTCCGCCGTCCGCGGCTCCGCTGTCGGCGCCTCCACCGCCTGACGATACGCATCGACAAAGGCGTCCCCCAAGGCGTGCGCGGCGCGCAGTGTGTGCGGCGGCACATCGGCTATAAAACCGCGCAGCTCCCCCACGCGCGCGAGCAATGGGGGCGCAAGCGGCGGGAGGGCTTTTCCCGCCCGGAAGTACACCGCCGCGCCCGGGCGGAGCAGCAGCGACACCGGCGCCGCCCCGTCCGCGCCGTGGCGTGGCAACGGGCGGTTCGTCGCCAACAAATGGGCCAAACCGCGCAGCAGCGCGTCGCGGCCGGGGGGCAACACACGCGGCTCCGCCTCCGCGCTGCCGAGGAGAAACGCGAATGGGTACCGCGCGTAGTGTGCGCGCGCGGCGGGGAGGTCCAACACCGCCACAAACGCCCCGAGAAGGTGGGAACGCCGCGCGTGGAGGGCGGCCGCGGCGGGAAGGAGTGTGTCCCGAAGAAACGCCAACGTCTGCGGTTTGGCGGCGTCAGCGGTGGGCACAAAGACGGCGCACCCCCAAAGGGGCGAAGCGCTCGTGTTTGGCGGCGCGTCGAGGAGAAGGGACGTCAGTGCGGACGGGTCGGGGAGAAAGCGGAGGAGGGACCACGCCGGGGAGTCAGCGGACGTGAGGCGAAGGGCGGATTCGATTTCTACAATGGGATTCGGCGCCTCCGACTCCGCAAACGCAACTGTGATGAACGGGACGAGAGAGAGGAATGCCAAAAGCGTGGCGAGCGGGAGAAGAGATTGCGGTAAACAACGCATGATGCGTTCGTTGCCAACACAAGAAGACGATAAATGAATCAATATCTATGTTGAGTAACACAAAAAGTAAGAAAAGAAAAAAAAAAGTAAAAATAATGGGGAAAATGAACAAATAGAAACAAACAAAAAAAATCAATCACAGAAATCCATTCAGAATGGGGAAAAAAAAAAGGGGGGGGAGTATGCTGGCGACATAGTCTTGTGATATCATTGCAATGAAAAGAAAAAAATATTCTTATTCTTCATTGTTTCTGCTTAGGGTAGATTTTTGGTTTGTTCTCCATTTCATCTCTCTTTTTTGCGTTCATTATTAAGGGAAATAGTTCTTTACCTTTCATTTTATTTTCGAAAAACGTGGTTGTGTTTTTATTTGTTGTAAAATCCACCATAATACCATCGCATTTAACAACAACATCCACTTCTCATCTTACATATGCATGTAAAAAGGTATAAAAACAACCTTTTTGTTATTCCCTGTCGGACGTTCCATGATGAATATCAACTGAATTACCAAAAAAAAAAAAAAGATACCAGTAAAGAATAGTTTCCCTATTTACCTTTATTTTTCTTTCTTGTGGCGTATGTGTTTGCTGCTATTTCGAAATGTGTGATATATATATATATATATATATATATATATATATATATATATATGTATATATATTCTCTGTCCGTCTTACTTGCTTCACCTCATTTACTTGCAGTAGTTTTCCGTATCTTTTCATTTCCTTTCTTTTGTTGTTTTCCTTTTTGATTTCGATTATTTTCCTTTCCTCGATGCACCTCTTCAGTTAGTGTCCCTCCGCATTATGTTTGCCATCCGCGAGGAGGACGACGCCGTACTTCCCCGAAACCTTCCAACCGGCGTCGGCCGTATCCAACGCGTCCTGTTTGGCCGCCGGAATGCCGATGCTGAGTTCACTCTTTACGGTCCGCACCGCACACACTGGCACCTCCGCGACGGGCCAAAACGCCGACACAATGCGTTGAAAACTCGGCGCCTCCGTTCGACACGCGGACGGCGTATCGCGCAACAAATCCGCCGCCATTGCCGCCGCCCTTTCTTCTGCCGAGAGGGACGTAAAGAAGGCGCGCGCGTCCCAATGTCTGTCGCCAAGAAGACGGCGGAAATTGAGGTCTCCTTTAAATATGACAAGCGCGGAGCGTGGGTGGATGCGACGCACCTCTTTTTGGTTGAGTTGCGACAAAAGGACACCATCGTCGCAGAGCTCCGCCTCGGAACGGACGCGTTGGGTGTAGAAAAAGGTGTTCACCACACGCGGAGGTAATTCGCGGTACTCACATGGTTGCGTCCAAACCGGATCCGCGTCCACGCGAAGACGGCCGGTGCGAAAAGCCTCACGTACGTTTTCCATAAAAGGAAGAAGAATAGGAGCCATGGTCGCCTCCCCGGATGCGGCGGATTCCATAAAGTGCAAGAGATGATCAAAGTCTGGCGGGGTCACATCGGAGACGTAATACGACATACACTTCACGTGTAGTGTGACGCACAGTGTTGGGTGGTGCCGCAGCAACCAGAGACTAAAGATGAGATCCGCCACGCACTCTACACCCACGTTGTCCATGACAATATCCACACTGCGCCGTTCCTCCTCGCTAGACGGGGCATCCCGTGGGAGGGTCTTAACGAGATGACGAATAAGCTCTGCAACGGCGGACATATCGTTTCCAACGACATATGCGTCTTGTGCCCGCGCCGTTTTCTCCTCCGCGGCGCGAAGGGCGGCGAGGCGGGCGTCCGTGTCAGATGCCACCCCTGTCGATGTGTGACTCGAAGCCTCCGTGTTTGTGCTGTGGGAGGCCTGTAGCTGTTCTAGGGTGAACATGGAGAGATCAATTCCATTACCCCAAAGCATCCAACGAATGAGAACATCCACAAAGGCGTCACTCGCCTCCCATGGGACGCAGGCAAGCATGGGAACAATTTTCACCTTAAAGAAGTCGTCCAGAACTTTACACTTCTCCCTGGAAAAGTAGTCGCGGTATGGGTGAAAGAAATCGCTTGGTATAAGTGCCGTGGGTGTTGCCTCACAGCTTTTGTGTGTGCTGTCGGCCAATAGAATGCTTTCCGCCACACCATTTCGTCCCTCTCGTGCAATGAAGGCGGCGTTGAAGTGTTGCGAAGGCGTCACACCCCGTGTCTGGACCTGTCCAAAGGACGAGGCGGCTTTACATTCCCCGGTAACAATGGGTGGTGACGTGGCGTATGGGGTGACGAGATTAGGTCGCCAACTTTCCTCCGGTTTCCGCATTTCCACCTCCGCCTCACTCTTGGCGAGAAGCACGTACTGCGCGACGAGGTTGTAAAAGTACACTTCCCCATGCAGCCACGGCATTTGTCCCCATCGCGCCGCAGCTTGAATTGGCCCTCTTCTATGCGCTGCCTTGGGATTTGGCGCGTCAAACTCGGGGACTGCCGCCCAGGCGGCGAGCCAGGCGGGCACTTGCGGCGGTAATCCCGGTAGCACAGCAACGGGACCGTTTTGCCGCGTGGCTTCCACCAATGCAACAAGAGCCTCACGCCCGGCGTTGGAGAGGACCTCCGCGTTATCCCGCATGAGGCGCTCCAGAATGTTTGGGATGCGCTCCAACAGTGTAATGGAGCGGAACTCACGGGGACCCACATCGCGAAAGCGGGTAAGCGTGGGTAAACGTCTGGAGGCGTCCATGGCGGACTGAAAGCACGTGAGCAGCTCCGTAGCGTTTCGCCAAAGCCCAAATCCACAGCATCCAGCCGGATCTCCACTTGTGGGGGAGGAGATTTGTTCATGAATCGGATAATTCCGTCGGGCGAACATGTAATCCCGTGGTCGTAGTAAATTCAATATCGGGCAGAAATCATTCGCCCCATCGCCGATAAATATGATAGTCGGATCGACGAGGTGCGTGGAGTGAAGGAGACGTGTTATAATACGACTTTTGCACATATTTGGTCTTTTTCGGGTGAGGCAGCATGGGCAGTCGTGTCCGTTTGGTTCGTACCAAACCAAGCGGCAACGACGCGTTTCGGCCGTTGCGCCGCCGGACTCCTCTGATACTTCATGAAAGGAATTGCTGTGAATCTGCGAAATGGAACTCCGCGCAAATGGAATGTGGGCCGCAATGGAATGTTCAATAAATAATAGATTCGCGTCACTCGCGATGGCAATATCAAACATAGCGGGGTTAGCCTCACGTTGTTCAATGAGGTAACGAAAAACGGCGGGCATTTCCTTATCCATCACAACACTCTTGTGTGCCGCCTCCACAAGTTGGTCCCGTGTGAAAGGCGCCACAACAGAGTCCATGAGTTGCGTCCACTGCATCGGTTGTTCGGATTTCATTAAAGAAAATTGATAGTCCCCGCGGCCCAAGTATTCAGGGATGGCACGATCCGTGTTGCAATTCACAACCGTGTCATCAAAGTCAAATACAATGAGAAATGACTGTCGGCCTAAATTTGTCGCTGTCATCTTTGATATTTTGATCCTAGTTGTTCTCGTTGGTGTTGCTGTATCAGATGTATCTTTTCTTTTTGTTGTTGCTGTTACTTTTGTATTCCTTTTATTTGCCGTGTGCCTTTTCTTTTTTTCTTCTACAGTATTGGTAGGCTATATTTCTGCTTTGAGTATTCAGTAAGCTTTAAGAAAGCTATTTGTTCTTTTGGTTTATAAGGAAGGTGAAGTTTGCAGATGGTTAATCATAAATACATAAATGAAAAAGGAAACAAAAGAAGAAAATCATCCATGAATAGTCACAGCATATATAAAAAAGAAAAAGAAAATAACTATAATACATTACCAATAGTAGTAATAATACGGGGCTTTTTAAAAAAAAAAAACATATATATATATATATATATATATATATATATACATGCGCTTTACAAGTGCAACATTTTCGCAAAGAAGAATCATCTTTGTAATTTTCTCGGAACAAAAACATCCTTGCATCAACATTACTCTGTGATGCAACTGCAACCATGAGTATGGCAATAATTACAACACTAACAACAACAAAAAAAAAAATGAGTCTCTTCTATACTTATCCTCAACAGATGAAAAAAAAAAAAATGAAAAAAAAAAACACAATAACAATGATAATAATAAGTTGCTACCACTCATTTCCCTTCGCTACAATTTCTTTACTTTTTTTGCTTTTTCTTAAAGTCAAGGTGTTCAAAACCAAGCAAAAGAGCAACTTAAGTATACATATACAAATATATATAATATGAAAAATAAGAGTGCAACGTGGCACATTTGTTCGGTGAATTTCAATTGCTTTTATTTGTTGAATTATGTTACTTTTTTTTTGTCTTTTTTTTTTTTCTAACCTTTTTGGAGTTGCTTCTGCATCGGGTAGAGAAGCAAAAAAAAAAAAAGAGCTAACAGTCCTTACAGATGATATGCATATAAAAAAAAGGTCTGTTGAGTGTCATGGAAAAATAAAATAATACTTCTTTTCTTTGAACTAATTTAAAATGCCTTTTTTATTATTTTTTTGATCACATTTCGTTCCTCTCGATTGAGGTATTTTGGTCTTGATTAGTCCTATTTCTTTTTTTTTGATATATATATATATATTTATATATTTGTTTGTATGTCCTCGTTTCAGAAAAGTACAAAAATATATCCTCGTGTGAAACATTTTGGTTTTTTTTTTTTCCTTTCGTATTTGAATATGGCAGATTTACAAAAAAAAGAAAAAAAAGATAGTTTACATGCAATCACGTTTTAATGCAATCCGTAGCGCATGAAAACAGCCTCTTCTGCCGCTGCAATAGCCTTTGGCAAATCCGTATTTCGGTTTAGTGAAAGCAATGGTCGAAGCATGCCATCATCGAGGCCGTAAATCCATCCATGCAACTCCAATGATTCTTTACCCCCACTGTCACTCGAGCCTGATGCCCAGGCCTGTTGCATCAAATGCGTATCCACCACATTCGCGAGCTGTGTGATGACATTTAACTCACAAAGGGCATCGAGGTGAAACTTCGGTGCAATATCACTCTGCATACGTTTCCAGAAGCGCCGCTTTACGGAGCTGACGTGCAGAATCCAATGATCCGCCAATCCCACACGCACCCCTTCCAGTGAAGCCTTCACCCCACCGCACTTGTAGTGCCCCGCCACGATCACATGCTCGACGCCGAGGCACTCAATCGCGTAGTGCAGCACCGAAAGCACATTGAGGTCCGCGTTGGACACGATATTCGCAATGTTACGGTGCACAAAGACATCGCCAGGGACGAGCCCAACCACCTCATTCGCCGGCACGCGGGAGTCGCTGCAGCCGATCCAAAGGTACTGTGGATACTGCGCCTCGGCGAGGGTTTTGAAGTAGTCCGGCTCGAGCTCCACCACCTTGGTGGCCCAACGCCTGTTGTAGTCGAGGAGTGGTTGAATTCCACTCCCGCGTGGGGGTTGTTTGTGTTGCAGAGATTGAATAAGTCGACCACCCGCAAAGAGATTGGGAGGAGCCTCGGCAGGGTTCGCATCATCCTTGTCTTTTGCATGGCTGTCTTTGCCCTTGTTGCTAACACCATTACTGCAGTGACAACAGCTATGTTGAAGCGACACAGTCGGCGGAAGGGTTAGAGTGGGCGTTCGACGATGATGAATGGACGCAGTGCATGTGAAAAGAGCGGAGCTCCGCAACGGTAAAGTGACGCAGGAACGAATTCCACGCATCCGAAACACGCCTCCCTCAGAAAGTATGGAAAGAAGTCAACTATAACTGCTACACCCAAGTAAAAAAGCGAAACAACCAAAAAAAAAAATTGTTGAGAAAATAAGAAGAAAAGAAAAAAAGCTATACAAATACAAATATAGTGAAGTTCAATTTAAATACAAAGATACAATAAGACTTATATATAAAACAGTAATAAGAAGAACAACGAAAAAAAAAAAACACCAATAGAAAAGACACACAAATATATACTTATATATAATAATATATAAAAATGTATATATACACTTTCCCCCTCCATTTCATGTTTTTTTTCTTTTTTTTTTTTTTGTAATCTTCCCGTATGTCCTCCACCTTGTTTGTGCCTTTTCAGAAAGCCACCGCGTTAATATCGAGTGACAGAAGCCGTTGGCTGTCCTTAAGTCGACATTCGTGGCATAGAAAATACCCGCCAATAGGATCACGCTGGGTTGGACAAATACAGTCCTGATGAAAAAAAGTCAAACACAACGCACACTCCATCAATGCCTCCTCCTCACGCAATATCGGCACATGAGGTATAAAATCTAATGCCTCATCCACATTCACTTCGACGGGCTTGTATTCTTCTTCTTCCTCTTCTTCGTCGTCGTCGTCGTCATTCAAATCTCGTTCAGATTGGGATGCATGGGGCGCTGTCGTGTCTTCCCCACCGTGTAAGGCGGCGAGGCAAACTTCCTGCGAGAAACCCTCACACAACTCCGTCACCAAAACACGAAGAGAGGACTTTATGGGTGCCGTCTCATTTGCCTCCCACGCCCTGGCACGCTGCACAATTCGTTGCATCATGCAACGCAAAACTTCCGCACTGTTATCATTCCCTGTCGCACCCCCACCCTTTGCTCCCTCATCCTCATCCGCCTCGTCCTTTCCACTGTTGGGGGTTTGGGAATGCACACGGGGCGGGGCGGTATTCGACAGGTTGGCCATTGCCCCCGCCGCGCGGTTCTGCTCCTTGGTTATGGTGTGAGATTTCACATTGTGTCTCCTCTCCTCCTCCGTTTCGGGGAGTGTGAGGCGAAGGGTCGGTCTGCCGCGTGTTAATTCACTACACACGGGACAACTTGCCTCCCTGTAGTGCCGTGCAGCGGAGAGAACACGTGTGCTGAAACGCCCCACAACGCCCGTTGGACCACGCAGCAAAAACCAAAGTCCGAGAATGAGCAACCGCGTCCATAACTGATGTGATGTGACGAATTGCAACGGAAGCGGTCGCAAAGAGTGCGGTTGGGTGCGTGAAGGGTGCAGAAAGTGGTTGGGTGAGCGTATCGAACCACACCCCAAGGCATCTCTTTCACCTCTGAGGTATGTGTCCTCCGAATATGAAGGCGGAAGGGCCGCATTCGCCTCGTCTCGACGCCCCCCAAAGCGATTGGCATCCTTCATGGACGCCAAAGGGGAAAAGAGCATCGGATTCCGAAGACACCGCAAAAGTCGTGCGTAAAACATCTCCTCACACGCCGTCTCCACCCTGTCGGCGAGAGTGGACCAGTTCCTTGGGGCCATTGTGTAGCATGGCATGCGCGTTGCCGCCGCGAAGGCGCACACTCCATTCGCCTCCTCCTCCGTCCCGTCGTCGAACGTGTTGTCGGCGTCTCCGCCGCTCCCGTTGTTGGGCCCACGTGTCCCTCCGGTTCGCGCAAAGGCCGTCTCCGCGTCCCCCGACAAGAGCCGCCGCGTCCCGCCCGACTCCTTCTCGTACTCCGCCAACACGGCGCGAAGTTTCCTCACGTTTGGGGTGTGCGCGAGGAGGTACGCCGTCCCAAGCCGCGCGGCGTGGCGGGCGTCGAGGGCGCCGTCCGTCTCCGCCCCTTCGCACGGATTTGGGCCGCGCGCCGCGTCGGGGAGGAGGTGAGCGGTGCGCGCGATGAAGTGCTCGACCTCACGCACCCGCGGGGCGGCGGCGGCGGCGCCGGTGAAGCGCAACTCGGGCAGTCGCGGCCGCAACGCGCGGCTCCATCGCAGGAGGAGGGCCCAAAGCGCGGGTTGCAGCGCGGCGAGGGCGGCGAGGACGCAGTACGCGGCGTCGTTGGACTGCTGCGCCGCCAACTCCTCCCCGCGGGCGCGACAGAGGCGGTAGAGCAGCATGGAGCGCTGACGAAGGGCGGCGGCGGCGGCGGCCAAAAGCGCGGGCGGTACCTCCGGCGGAGGGGTCTCGAGGCAAAGGAGTTGTTGGATGACACAGAAACAACGCTCCTGCACCACATCATCCTCCATTCCTACCTCTTCGTGACTTGGGTGGGGGTAAGTGGGAGAAAAAGAAAAAGAAGACATAGACAATTTTTTTTTGTTTGTGTTTTTTGTAAAGATAACAACACAACATTGATATTGGTAACGTGAAGGAGAGCAAAAAAAAACAAAAAAAAGGTGATAGTAAATATACATATATAATGTAAATAAGAATGTTTTTTGGAACACACACACATACACAAAAAAAAAAAAAGACGATGCAACATAAGGGAAATACAGCACCGGAGTAATTTTTCTTGCGAGCCACACTTGTACATAAAAGCATACAAACATCTTCTCACTTTCTCATTGCCTCTTAAAGAAATACATAGACAGTCGAAGTTTGCTTTAACGGGGGGGGGAAAGAACCCCATTTACCATTTATTTCTATTTTGAAAAAAAAAAAAAAACGAAGAAAAAACTGACCAGAAAAAGCAACTAAGCGAGTGCGTGTCTATTGCGGGTTGTGCATGTCGATTAACAAGAACAACAACAAAAAAAAAAAAAGATGGGAAAATAAAAAAGAAAACAAAATGAAACAAAACCGACAAAAAAAAAAAAAGCAAATCCCCATGGATATGTCGCCGCCTAAACAAGAATCGAAGATACGAAGAGGAGGAGAACAGGAAAAGAAAACAACAAAAAAAAGCACTGAAATCAAAAGAAAAGTACAAGAAAATATACATATATATATATATATATATATAATTCCTTCTTCACCTCTTTCTTTCTTTTTCTTTCCTTTTCTCGCCCATCCTTACTTACTTTCTCTTCTTCACACGTGTGACTTTGCGCAATTGCAAGAAAAGTACAAAAAGTAGATGTATATATATATACAGTTGGGATAACAAGGAAAGAAGATCATAGCCCCCCTTCAAAAAAAAAAGAAAAAAAAAGAACAGCAATCAGCAAAGAAACAAATCTCAATACAAAAAAAAAAAACAGACAACAACAACAAAAAAAGAAAAAAGTATGTAACCAAAAACAGAGTTCTCCAATCCGAAAAAAAAAAAAAAATAGTCTACCTATCCCCTTCAAAACATAAAAAAAAAGAAAAAGAAAAAAAAAGGTAACCACCTAACAACCCTCCAAAAATTTAAGTAAAACACCTTGTTTGCTTTCATTACTTTATTCATTTTGGATCTCTACACTTTAAACCTTGTTTTTAGCGCACTCTAACATTTCTCAATCTCTCATTGCTGTTCATTTTTCTTTTCTATCTTTTATCTTTTTCTTTTGTTGTTTTTCTCATCGGAACGCACTTTATCGACACTTTTTTTTCTTTCTTTTTCACTCTTCTTCTTTATGCACGCTTCTCTCTTTCATTCTTTTTCATCTCATTACCTTTTTTTTCTTTTTTTGAGGGATGTTCACCTCGTTTCTTCCCCCCCCCCACCATCTTCTCCTTTTACACACACACACACAAATGCTGGCACCAAAACCAATAATCATAATAACAATGAAACAATAAAACAAAACAAAGCAAAACAAAAAAGCGTACTTCGATATGTATACATTTATGAATACATACCTCTTGTTCGGGTTGAGAGGCCCAAGTCCCCAACCCCTGTTGTGCGCCATGCCGCGGCGGTTGTCTGTTCATCTGCACGATTAGGTGAACTGCGCGTTCCATCCCCGCGGTGTCGGCTCCCACGCAGAGACTTCCCGTTAGGTGTTGTGCGCGCGCTCTTCGCCGCCTCGGACTGCAGGAAGTCATACCGCAACTGTTCCAGTGCGGCGAGTTGGTTATCCACCCACCCATCATCCGCGAGGCGGGAGCGGGAGGTGCGGGGCGTGGTGTCGTCCTCTTCGCGCGCCTTTCGCCCAACGCGTCCGCCCGGGAGTGCGGTGGCGGCGGTCGGCGCGCTGCTCGTCACGGTGTGGGTGTTGGCGGACGCCGTGGTCCGACCCCCTGCCAAAGCCACCTCACGCCCGGATGGGGAGGCGGGGAGGTCTTGGGCCGCGTGAAACACCCCGGACGACGCTCCACCGGCCCATCCAGCTCTACCGCTACCCCCGGAGGGTCGGGTGGTGTTTGCTTGCGTGGCCATGGGCGGGGTAGATGGGGATGGGGATGGGTGGGAGTCAAACGGAGGGGTGTGCACAGGATCACGTTGGCGACGTTGACGCAGTGGGGTTTCATGTGAACTGTTCACCGGGCAGCTGTCGTCCATACGAATCACAAAGATATCCTCCTCCTCCTCCTCCTCTCGTCCCTTCTCACGCACCGGGGTGTTGTTCTGGTTGAGTGAAACAGGTGAGGCTCGTACAGATGTCGGGCGATTTCGACTACTCGCTTTAGGAGAGGAGGTAAAGCCGGCCGTGGGGCTGTGGGTTCTTCCATACGGTGATGATTCATGGCGTGGGGAGTTGGCTTTTGCTACATAAAACGGTAAATGATGGCTTGTACGCGTTGGTGTGACACGACCATTCTGCGGCGGGGACAAACCAGTACGCGCCAGAGCACTTCCACTTGGTGTTGTAGATGTCGATGTTGGAGGAGCAGACATATTGACATAACTCCAACCCTGAAAAGGTGGGGTACGACGGACAGAGGATCCAGATGAGAGAAAAGTCGCACCCGAGGGTATAGTTTGCCGAATTGGTGTCTTCTCCTGTGGGGATAGCAGAAGCGAGGAGTTATCTTCCATGGATTGCCGAAACAGCGGGGAGACATCGGGTGAGAGCATCATAGAGGGGCTGCTTGTCAAAACAGCCGCCGCCACCGCAGCTGTTGGGGAACGCTGCGTCAAGCGTGAAGGTGTGCGTTGTTGTGATAGAAGCTGTTGCTGTTGTTGCTGTTGTTGTTGTTGTTGATGCGGTTGCTGTGGACTTTGCTGTATTGCATTCGCATACGGCGCGCTTGCACGAGGCTCCGAGGGCAGATTCCATGTCGCGGAAAGCTTTGTCCGACCTGTTGCTGGTGCTGGTGAAGTTGGTAATGTCGCGCTAAGTTTAGATCGCCCAAACGCACTCGGTGAGGCACTCTTTGGTCGTCGCTGCATTGTCACTCGACCCCCTCCGGCCGCACCATTCGCACCACTACTAGTGCCTCCAGGAGCATACGTGTTCCCTGTGGCATTAGAGTTGGCATTGACGGCAGTGTACTCACGAGCCAGTGCTCCGCCTACAGACCGCCAATTCGAGTGAAGTAGCGCACGTGCAGGAGGCGAACGGGATGATGTGCGAGTTGTCTCCGCCGTGGGAGTCCCACGTGTGGTAGAGAGCTGGTGTGTTCGACCTCCTGTCCCTCCCCCCGGTAGTCCTGCACGTGTGATACCCCGTGCGGTCTGTGTCATCTTTTCTGCTGGTTTTTCTAACGCCTTTTCTGGTAACCCCTTTTCACGTGAGGGTAGCGTTCCATGGCTTGTGCGCGGCGCAGGTGGCGAAGAGGATGGAAGCGCAGAGGAAGTAAGGGCCTCTACACGCGCAAAACGCAATAAGCCATACAGTGGACCAGTACGATTATCTAATGGGGGAGATGAATGTGGGCTCGAACGTGGAGATGTGTGTCGCTGATGTTGCTGCGGTGGTGTGGCTGGTGGTGTGGCTCGTTGTGGGGATTGCTTACGCCTCTCTCGGTTATATTGTGACTGCAATTGTGATTGTGAAGAGGATGACAAAGGAGGTGGGGCTGCGTGCGATGAGGAAGACGGATGAAGCGAGTTAGGGGTTCGCCGAAGAGACTCCTTTAGTTTGTCAAAACTATCCCTCCCCACAGGTAATTCATCCAGTCGCTCAGCTGTTAATTCGTAGAGTTCAAGAAAACGATTAAGCTTCTCCTCACGCTCCGTAAGTACACGTTCACGTTCCCGCAATTTTGACTCCGTCGCCGTCCTTTCTACAGTCACGTGAGCACTTGCAGAAGTCGTAGCCTCTGCAGGAGGAGGGGATAATGGCCTCAATGGGCTCCGTTGTTTACCACCATTGACGTGACGTTCACTTACTTCCTGCCGGCGACGCATCGCGGGCCCCGCGATTGGGTGAAACGCAGCACTTAGTTGTGTCTGCTGCTCCTCCACTGTAGCCCGAAGCAGCCACAGCTGGGTGCGTAGTCGAATCGCCTGCAGTTGCGCAAAGCGATGCGCGGAGGAGTCTCGCCTTAATACTCCACCTTCCGTCTCCGGCACAGCTGTCATGCGCTCGGCAACAAAGAGTAACTCGGAGCAAGCTGTTGAATTAGCAGTTGGACTCATAGAGGGTGGGGATGAATTCGTACCGGAAGATGTAGGAGGTACAGTAGGAGATGTTGCGTGGACTGGGCCACGGCGTCGTCTTGCCTCCTCTACAACAGACACAATCAATCGTCCCACAGCTGCCACATCGCGTCGTTGAGACGCAAAAACATCAGCCATCACTTGCGGTTCCTCCGAAAAGAGTGATCGGGGTAATGAAGCGAGGGTGAAGTAGGATCGATGTGCCGGTGTGGTGTCGGATATAACCCAACGACTTTGATTAGCGGCGGCCCACTCCGCCATTCTCCGTCCGGCACCATCCACAAGCGCATCGAGTAGCTCCCCACGCCGCGGTGGGGCATCACATGGAAGAGCAAAACAGAGCACATCATCTGCAGTTATTTCCCCGCGGTAGTGCATTCCCGCCGCATGCACCACAGCTAGCGCAGAGACAAGTGAACTTAACAGTCGCCAAAGCACTTCATCACTCCACAGCGCAAACGGGTCAGCTGAGGTGGAGGCAAGCGTATCACCACTCACTGTACGTGGTAAGCGGGCTTCTAAATACGCGGAAAGGGAGAGGCCAATTTTGGTGCGATTTCCACGAAGAGCACTGTCACTTGAAGAGGCCGCACCGCAGACCCCGGCGGCATTCGACACAGCAGCAAAACGTGTGGGTAATGTAGAAGATTGTGCAACCAAATCCGCACGCGACGCACCACGACGGTCAGCATAGCCATAAAAAAAACAATACGGCAGTAGTCGATTCGCACCGCCTGAATCCCCATGTGCCGCTCGATACGTTGTTATGGGGGAGGTAGACAATGACGAAGCCACAGCCACTGCTGCGGGGGTTGGCACTCCGCCAGTGCTACCTGAACCACCTGGTGGTGGCGGACATACAACGGAGAGCAAAGAAGGCAATGCAAAGGCTGCTGCTACAAAAGCGGTCGGTTCAATCGGTTGCACAAGACGCGAAAGGCCATCCACGTCACAAGGCATGGTAGCAAAGGTACTGGAGTGTAATTGTCGAGGGGCTAAGGAGAAGATCCATTCAGCAGTGCGCTGCAGTCGGTGACGAAGTCGGCAGAATGAGATGCATTGATCAATAAAGCGATGGTGAAATGTCTTGGAACCGTTAATAGGAACCACACGCATCACACATAGCTCATTGGCACCACTACTGATTAGCCTGGGATCCTCTTGAGGTAAATGAAGAGCATGCATAAAGCCTTCATGATCCTCATCATATCCTGTCAATGCGAGGGAATCACCAAGGAAAGATACAGGAGCATCCACTAGGAAGGTGGCATCGCGATCAAAAGTATGAATGATGGAAATATGCTCCATCAATGCAGCGTACTTACGAAAAGTCAATGTATGTATGCCTATATAGAAAAATAGACAACAATAATAACAATATATATATATATATATATATATATATATATATAGCTGTTGTTGATGTTGTCGTTGCCAATAGCTGCGTGTTAATTTCACTTGATTTCTTATTTTACACTCTTTGGAAGCTCTGACGCACAACTCTTTGTATTTGGGAAATATACTTTTTGCTTACTTCTTGATAGACCTATCACTGTAATACTTTGTTTTGCTTTGATTTGCTTTTTCTCTCTCTTTTTTCTTTCTTATCTATGTGATAAACGAGACAAATGGAAGAGGCTATAAGATGCAAGTAAATGCAGGAAGCCTTCCGTTCTCCCGTTTCTTTTTTTTCTTTTTGCTTCTTTATTCCTCTATCTCTCGCTCGTAAATATAAATAAATAAATATGTGTATATATATAGATATATATATATATATATATACTAATATATATATATGTATCTTTTCTGTTTCAAAGTCTTCTTCGTTTATATATATATATATATCGTTTTTCCTTTTCTTTTGCCTTTGGTGTGTTTTATTATTTTGTTTTAAAAAGGACGACAGTCCCCTTTGATAAACGCCCTTTGCTGTTACTGTCGTTGGCGTCGATCTTACCTCGAATGCTTAGGACCTCTCAAAAAAGCTCAACCAGTCTCTGTAGATGACGTACTAACTATTTTATGAGAGCAGAGTGTTTGCAGCGACGTGTGTAGTTGTGTATGAGGAGCGTACGGAATGTCTCGCTGTATTACACCCACAGGCACTATCTGAGACACAAACAGACACACGCACACAATGACACTAACTCGTATCAATGGTAAAGGAATAGAAACAAAAAGTCAAAAAGTGTCACTATGCTATTCGGTTACACTACGAAAAAATACATATATACATGAAGGGATAAAAAGAGAAAAAAAAAAGGACAAGGTTTCTTCTCGATGTAGAAATTTTTTTCCGAATCTTGTACAGGAACAGAAAGAAGAAAAAATCAGTGGGGAAACAAAATTGCATTACAACTTGACCCCTTAAACAGAAGAACACAAAAAAAACATATGCATACGCAAAAAAAGAAAAGGGAATTATAATTATTTTTTTTCTTGTGGTAAAGTTTTCAGAAAGAAACAAAGAAAAAATGAAAAATCACGAAACGGATACCATGTTTGACTTTCTTCAGTTGCTCCCTGCTTAAACGAGGCCGATCTTGTTGGCCGTATCGAGGGCGTCGTGGGCGGCGGAGAGGCGAATATACGCCTTTTTGAGTCCGTCCGGGCGGATGAGTGTGTTCACCTTCACCGCCTTTACCTGGCACAGCTTGCGGATGGCCTTCTTGATCTCCGTCTTGTTTGCACGCGCATCGACAATGAAGGTCAACGTGTTGTTCTCCTCGATCTTCTTCATGGCCTTATCGGTGGCGAGGGGGTAGCGGATCACACGGAACGCGTCCCAACGGTTCTGCACTGCGCTCAGGTTGTTGCTCGGCTTCACCGTCGCCGGGCGGCGGTACGTGTGCGGGCGGCGGAACTGCGGGCGGGTGTACGCCTTGCGCTTCGTCACCTTTACAATTTTGGTCGCCTTCACGGTCTTTGCGGCCTTGGTGTCCTTCTTTGCAGCCTTTGGGGCGGAAGCCTTCACAACCTTCGCAGACTTCGTAGCTTTCGGGGCGGCAGCCTTGGGGGCAGCCTTCTGTGCAGCCTTGGGGGCAGCCTTCTGTGCAGCCTTGGGGGCAGCCTTCTGTGCAGCCTTCGCGGGCATTCCTCGTCTACTAAGACTAACGAAACAATGGATTACAATGAGATGAAGAAAAGAAAAGAAAAAGATATGTGGAGATGTACATAAACAAGGATGACAAAGACGAAGTAGAAACAATAGGTTTAAAAGATAAAGTAAGGAAACTATGTCACACGGATTGATGCAACCAAACAATTCGGTATTTTACAAGCTATAATGACTTCCCCGAAAGAAAGAAAGAAAGAAAAACAGCTTCTAGTAGTGTTGCTGCTGCTCTTTGTTATTGGTGCAGGTTTCGTAGAGCTTGCATTGAATAATCCGAAAGTAATTTTTTAAGAAAGTAATAATGAAAAAGAAAATGAAAAAAACAACGAAAAATAAAATAGATTTTCCTGTTTTCTTTATTCTATCGACCTCTATGATTCAACAAACGTGGTGGGGCTACTCCGAGTTGGCTTTACCGGTTTGGTCCCAATGCTGTTAGCGTGTAATACTTTGTTTGATTAGTGTTCTTTCTTGTATTAATTAATGTCCTCTTTTTTCTTTCTTTTTTGTTGTCATTTTTCAATGAGGAGCCACAGGGTGAGAAAAATATAAAATAAAAACTTTTAATTCCTTTTTTCTTTTTTTGTGTGTGTTTTTCTTTTTCAGGCACCGTCAATCTCCCTACTTGCTTTTTCTTTTCTTTTCTTTACGTTTTGAACTTTTCTAGGTGTTTGTTATTTTAACAAAAAAAAAAAGAAAAAAATGGAGCAGGGAGTGGTTAGTTCTTATCGAATTCTATCGCAGCGCCGTCTTTGGTGGGTGTCGCCTTAAGCCAGTGATCAATACTCAATTGAGCTTCTTGTGGTGTGCCAAAAGCATCAAAGACGGCATGCATAATTTTTCCCCACGTCTCGCGGTAGGTCGTCTCATCCAAAACCTCCTCAAACGAAAAAGACGCAATACAATCATGAAGAAGTACATTATCCTCCACCCCATCGCGGACCTTGACGTATGTGCCATCCTTGTATCCTTTCATTTGACGAATACTATTGAGTGTGTGCTTTGCCACATAATACGCGACGAGGTTAAATCCAAGGTCCTGAGCCGCCGCGACAACGGCCTCCGTGATGAGATCAAAACGGTACACATTGGAAAGCTGAATTATGTTGCGGAAAGTCGCCACCGCATTTTGTGTATCAGAAAGAGGGAAGAACATGAAATCTGCCGCTCCCCCAACGCACCTCACACTTGCACTGTTCAACTCTTTTCCCGTTGGATAACAGGGGCGAACCACTTCGCTTAACGGTCGGCGCGAAACCTCCGGCACATTCTCTGCGCCACGCAGTTGCATCTCCCCAGAGAGAGAAAAGTGGAGTATGTCCACGAGTTCAATTTTCACGTTCTGAAGATCGGGTTGTGCATTAATGTTTTTCCACCACTTCCATGGGTAGGAGTCGATGAGCTCAACACTCTCCATAGTAATTGCAAGAGACCAATTTTCAAGGTAACGCACATTGCGCCAACTCTTGTCAATCATTGTGTTTAAGCCATCCTGAAGCTCAGCAAGAGAGCGGAGAATAACAGGAGAAAAACTAATACTGCGTGAGCGCTTCATTTTTGTTTGGAGGTTGTTGATTTATTTACTTTTTTCTTTTTTAAGATGCACAAAAAAAGTGTCTTTATTTGGTGATCTTGTTGCTAAAACATAACAATACCGCACAGTGCATGGGGTATAGAAAGGTTATTAGAATGTTAAATTATTTAAAAAGAAAAAGGTATATATAAAGAAAAGTTAGAAAAGCACGAAAAAGTAAGTAGAGTTATAAATAAATAAAAATACAGGTATAAAAATAAATGAAGCCAATCACATCAGGCTAAAATAATAATAAAAGAGTCCTTATCTATAAAATCAAAACTATTTCTCATAATGCTTGATTTCTACACACCAGTTCACAGTAGATACGATCAACAAGGTGGAAAAAAAAAAAAACAGCAATAATTAATATATATATATATATATATATATATATAATAAGCAAATAATAGTAGTAATGATTCATTAAGTAGTACGTTTCCCCTTCACAGCAATGGGGTTACGTAGTGCAGTAAGAGGTCATGCACATGTTGTAGTGTCACTCTCGACTTTGACGGCGGCTCTCCCCCGGCGGTCACATTCACCGACGCGCGGGAGGATAGGGACGAGCGCGCTCCACGACTCGAACTACTGCTCGATACTTCTTCATCCTCCTCCAACTCCTCCTCTTCGTCAGCGTCGCTTCCGGTGAGTCCAACGCGGCCGGCAAAGTCGGTAAGATTCACCGCATTCATCACCCGATCCACACGAGCACGCATCACATCCGAGGTAATCGCCGGAAGAGCGCGAGGCTCTGCTATGGTGTCGAAAAAGGCACTCACAACTCCAAGAAGTAACGCACTCGGTTCCACCTTTCCACTCACATCATTGGTTGTAGTGTTATTATTATTATTATTTTGGTTGGTGTTGTTCGGGTTACCATGTCCAGTGCCAGTGGAACCGGCTGGATGAGCATTACCAGCGCCGGAGGCTGCTGTCGCTGCGGGTGTCCCTTTCTTTCCACCGCCCGCAGAGCTCCTCCAATTCCCTGTCCGCTCCTTTACCGCGGCGTCCCCGGCGGCGGCGGCTGTTGTTGTGGCCAGCACGATGCTCGAGCTAAACGCCATCGCCTCAAGGTCCACCCCGAACGATGAGGACGCAGTCGCACACGTCAACCACTGCAGAGGAGCCATGGCCGGGGCACGGTCCGCGTTGCCTGTGCGATTGGGCACAAATGGTCGGCTTAAGGGCTTTCCCTCTCCTCCTCCTCCTCCTGGAGATGTGGAAGTTGAAGTGGGAGTTTGTGTCAAGGCTGTTCCTGGTTTCATGCTACCAACAAAGAGCGGGGACCAAATGCGAACGAAAAGAGCAAAGAAAAAGAGTTGCTGGCGCAGGATATCCTCAGCCTGTCGCCACTTTTCCGGCGGGAGACTATACATGGTGCTCCATGTTTCCACACGACAGAGTACATCACGCAGAAGCCGAAATATGATAAACTGCAATAGCGCAACAGCCGTGCCGTAGTTTCCCCCTCCAGCTGCAAGAGCTGTCAGAACAGACTCCTCATAAGGGGAAATACACCCACGCAATGGAAACATTGTCGCCGTCATTACTGGTACTGGCATCGTTATTGGCGTGGAACCAGCCCGCTCCGAGGCCCAACGCTCATTCACCGCAAAACTCGGTGTGAGGAGACGTTCCTGAAAGAAGGAGAGCACATTAAGTGAGATTTGTGTACACCAATGGAAAAGGAAAAGCTCCTCACTACGGTCAAAGGTTGTGCCAAGGGGAAACTGAGGATAATTTCCTAACAAATTGCGCAATCCCCACACCGGAGTGGCAGGTGATGTGAGAAGCATTTGTAATGCCGATTCTTGCATACCATTTGTACCACTTGCTGTAAATCGACTGCGTACCATGTCAAAGAGAAATGGCATGATTTTTGATTCATTCACAGCTGCAACTTCCTCAAGTTGAGAGACCCCTTCATGGGTGGGACCAGATCCGGCGCAGTAATTGGCAGCAGCAGCAGCAGCAGCCTCCTCCATATGTTTACCATCTACTCCAGCGGTTTGGGCGGCGGCGGCGGTGGTGGTGGTGGCGGATGCAAGACTAGCCTCACTTGGTAAATTGGATGCGTTACCCAACAATATATCCCGAGCGGCTTCTGGATTAAAGGCGAGACTTAATGTAGCGGCAAGCCAACCCTGTGCAAGACGGGGCAAAGCGTGGCGCAGCTCCTCAAGATAACGCACACGGAATGTAATAGACCCGTCCGCAAGCATCTGGGAAAGAGCGCCACCTCGGGCAAGAAAGGCAACCCACACAGAGACACTAAGAACATCGGAGAGTAGCAGCACCATCGCATCTAGTATCCAAGGTGAAGACTTGGTCAAAATTGCAGCACTATTCGGGTTATTACTTTTACTGTTGCTTTCTGCTCCAGCCCGGGGAAACTGTCGATTTGCCTCTGCAAACTCGGCAGAATTCAGAAAAGCAACAAGAGCCTGTCGTTGTCGTAGTGAAGTACGCATAAAAGCAAGAAAAAGGTGTTGCAACGTCACATCTAGTGACTCTGTGACGAGAGCGTTAGAGAATAAAAATGACACGCACTCTGCCTGAGATTCTCTTGACCCTGCGGCGGCACCAGCAGAAAGAGGTTCGTCTCCAGCTTTCGTCTCCTGTGGTTGCTGTTGTTTGGATGAATATTGCTTTTGTGATTGTTGCGGTTTTTGTGGCTGCTCTTCTTCTTGTTGTTGAATAAACTCCGATGGTAAACTTTCATTTCCCGTCATAGCTGCAATAAAACGTATCATGGAGCTCAGTAAGAGTCCATGCAGACGTGTGCAGCCATTCGAGTAGCGCAGGAAAATATATCTCTCTGGTGGCAGCACTGAACCCATCCCTGTAGCTCTCCCACCCCCACCGCCTCTTGGACTGCCGGGTCTTGCAAAGAGACTGGACGAAGCTGGCGCAAGAAATAGTTCAAGAAGAAGAAGAAATGAGGTTCGAGGAAGTCCAAGGAGCCGTTGGTGTAGCTCGCGACATCCCCGATTATTTTTACGGGCTACATCCTCTGCAAGTCGTGGTTTATACGAAGCTCCACGGCTTTCGTAGTGTTTTCGTACAGCCACAGTTAAATGATCCATCATTGTTCGACCAGTGCTTTCCACGCGACTACCCGCTGCTCCAGCAAAGTCAGCCTGCAAGTAAACAAGACTAGGTGTCAACATACGCAGCAAGTAGGTGTCGCAGCCATCGTATCCGAGTTCCTCCATACGACGAACTGTACGAATGGCATCCGCCGCCATGAGAACGGCACGGCGAAAGCGTGAAGGGTCACCGCCTTCGGCGCCAATGCCGTAACTAAGCGCGCGAGAACCGAGAATTTCACGCGCGAGTTTATCAATGCGATCCCGAACCCAAAGTACTGCAGTGGAACTTGGTGGCATTGTGAGTGCCCCACCATGCTGTCCTCGCGATTTCGCCTTGGAATCTTTTCCCTCTTTACCAACAACAGATTTGGAACCTTCACCTGCAGAAATCCAAATATTTTGTTGTCGTTGTAATATCTCTCGCACCGCACAAACAAGAAAATCGGTGGCGATACGAGCACCATTTTGAGGGTCCATGCGAAGTTGAAGTTTATTCATTTCCTTATTCAGCCAATCTGCGTGTAGTTTGAAAAAGGAGATAGACCCAGTCCGCACCAGTCCAAAGCGTAAAAGCAACTGCACAAGTGGTATGTGTATATTCTCACTATACATAAGTGGCATAGGTACACTATACAGGTGTGTGGTGATGGCCTCCACGAGCGTTTCTTCTAGTTCGAGTAATAATGGAAGACATCCCTTCGCTGCCGCGTCTGCCTCCACGTTACGAAGCATCTCTGCCGCCTCAAGGTGTCGCCGCTCTGCCACAACTTGTAGAACCTCCTCTCGCAGCACATCGGCAAAAAGAAGAATATCAGGGGCCTCATTAATCGGGGTAGGTTGTCCTTCAGCTGCTAAACGTCCTTTTCGGCTAAACAGAGTAGTATGACGCCAAAGACGGACAGACGGAGAGTTAAGAGAACGAGTCGTGAGACGTGTGACGGAGCTACCATCCAGGTGTGCGAGGTGTGAGGCGATAAGACTAGGACGAGCTTGACCCTTCATGGAAAGATTTGCCGACCCAATACCCGCACTCGCTGTAAGAACGGAAGGGGTAAACATAGCCGCCCCTTGAGCCAAATCTCCAAATAAATCATTAGGACTACCGCCCCCACTTCCTCCCCCGCTACGGTCATACATGGTGAATTTGCTAATGGCTGAAATAGCCGCCTTGGTACCTTGCACAGTCCCTTTAAGATTCTGTACGAGGGCACTAGAGCGGTTTACATCACGAAAAAGTTGAAGAAAGTCCGTGGCGTGCGAAAAAACAGCCGTATGAAGTCGATGGGTGGCGATACCGTGATCCTCGGAGAGTTCCTGATCGAGCCGCAGAAAGTTTGAACGCGTGTCAGCAATGAGATTGGCGAGGAGATCGTCTTTATCAAACTTTATGGAGGGATCGGCGTAGCGGGTGCGGATTGTCTCCTCTCGGCGACTTACACGTTCCGCCGCTTTGTTGCGCACCTCGGATTGACGGCGCATCTTTGCGAGCAGTTGAACGGCGTCCGTCGGGCGTGGGGAGCCGGCGGAACGAGAGCGCGGCGTTTGTTCAGCCGCCGCCGAGGACGAAGCAGCGGCGGCGGCATTGTTTTGACGTCGACGGACACGGGGATTACGTGCATCGGGTCTACGGGGTGGCATCTAACTGTTTGTAAAACGTTTATGTACAAATATTATATATATATATATATATATATATATATATATATATATATATATATATGTATAATACTTATATGAAAAAAAATAGCAGTTACCAAAGTGTAAGTGGGCACTTGGCTCTAAATATTGTGACAATATACCTTTCAATACCTTGTTTCACTCGAAGTCACTTATCTACCAAACACAAAAGAAAAACTATTTAATGAATTTTTTGTCGTTGTTTTTTTTTTTTTTACTTTTATTCTGACTTTTTTTGTTGTTGACCGAGGCGGTGTCCTAAGTTTGTCGTGTAACGTTCCTCTAACTTCACTATAGAAAAAAAAAAACATGTGAAAAAAGGAGAAAGACAACTGAAGAACAGAAACTCATAAACATATATACGGATATTTAGATGTAAATATGGAGATTAATAAGAACAAAAAAAAGCATAAATTTATATATACATATATAAAAAGAAAAAAAACAATACGCTGAAAGAGAACAATATATATATATATATATATATATATATGTGTGTATGTATATATGAATATGTGCCCACAGAGGTATTTTGATGCTCCCTTAAATAGACCTCATTATTTCGTTGTACTAAAGAGATCTCTCCTCATGTGATAATGTATTCTATTCTATCTGTAAGGTGCCATCGGTTTCACCCTCATCACTACCGCTGTCGCTGCTGCTGTCTTCTCTACCCGATGAAGAGGAAGAGGATGGCACCTCAAACCGTTCCGGATGCTCCTCCACCTCATCAGAGCGGAAACATATCAAACAGTGCAAATTACCCCCACCACCCCCACCACTCTTCCTTTTCTTTTTCTGTATCGTAGAGAAAGCCGGTTCCTTTTCATTCGGTGCACTCAGTGTTGCGTCCCCTGCCGACGTGTCTGTCACGTGTGTCTCCGTCTCCACACCACTTGGCGACTGTACTTTAACTTCACAACTCGGTACACCTGTTGGACCCGCACCTTCTTGCTGCGTGGGGGAGGAGGAAGAGGCAAAGATTTCTGTTTCTGATTCCGCTGGGATCATGGTTGTTGTTTCCTTTATGGTTGACTTCGTCTCCTCACGATTTTTTGATTTGGGTGCCCGTTTTTGAACGCCCAATTCGGGACGTCGAATATTATAAAACTCTGGCGAACGGCACATGAGGTCCTTCATGATTTCAGACCATTTCTTCGCGTACAACGCATCATGGCGACCACGACTCACTTCGCCAATAAAAATAGTTGTATCACAATCACTAGACGACACATCTTTTGCGTAAAAGTCGGATTGAGCTCGTGGAATCTCTTGAAATCCGATTGGTACCATGTAATGGTTATGACAATGATAAACAACCGCAGCATTTGGATTACGTAGCACCTTTTTTAACTCCACCAAGGCCTCTTCTTGGGTTTGACTTGTGCGAGCCTTGCCTTGTGGTTTGTAAAGTGTATATGCTCGTCCCTTTACCCCAAAGTGACGGTTCATAGCGTGAAACCATCGAATAAGTGTGCCGTTCCCCGTAAATGGACCCCATGATATCGCATCAAAAGGTGGGGCGAATCCTAAAATGGACATCATCTCCTCCTGCGAAATGGGAGGGCGGTCGGCACCCACCAGAGACTCACCAAGGCGACTGTAGAGATAATTCCACACAGATGTGAGGGAGGAGATGCCACAGCTCTTCGGGTACTGCTTCGTCACACACAGTAAGCGAGGTATACGAAAGCAGAGTCGCTGCTCAAGATCGCGTCGCTCCGTGGGTAAGTCTCGCGGAATAAGGGCTGACACGTCCGCCATGCCGTCCACGGAGATAATCTGTAAGTGTCGATTATCTTCACTGTCTGCCATATGGCCCACACGCAACGAGGAACTCTCCCCGGTTTGTAAGAATTGGGTTTGTGGTTGCGACGATTGTTGTTGTTGTTGTTGTCCTGTACCACGTATACGACTCGCAACAATGGCATGACGCTCCTTATTTGTGATTTTTCGTTTTATTTTTGGGACAGAAAAATCGATACCCCAAGCCTCACCACCTTTGGGGGGTTTTGTCCCGCCTTCCGGCGGCGCAGGTGGATTTTGCTCCATTTCTTGGCTTCACACTTCCCTTCTGTTAGCAACAGCGCTAATACAGGATTCCAAACCAACACAACCTAAATATATATATATATATATATATAATTCGATGTACTACAAGGCTACATAGTAAAGATATATACACATGTAAAGAAAGAGAGATATAAAAGAAAAAAGGAAAAAAAAAAGAGAGGGAATGAAAATAAAAATGAAACGATTATTAGAAAGCGGTTCTTTTTTCTTTTTTTTACTATGCAAAGTGAATATTTTTGTTCTTCTCATGCGTCTGTGTGTGTGTACAGTGTTGTACTTGTTTGTTTACTAAACTCATTTCCCATGAATCTCTGTAATAGTATGGGTTCAAATGAATTGAAGATGTCAAAAAAGGAAGTTCGTTATATAAATACAGTGTGATTTCTCTTTTTTTTTTTAAGAAGAGGGTATGTAAGTATAAGCCAAGGCATTGCGGAGAGAAGAAATGAAATACGCACAGAATAAATAAAACATGGAAGAGATTGTTTCACATATTTGAGTATTGTTTTTTTCTTTTCCGATTAATTGTTTCATCTCATCTGAAAGTACGCATGCGTGTTTTTTGTTCTTTTTTCGCGTCCGGTAATTTGCATAAGATTTCCAATTCACCCAACTCGATTTCTTTTTTTTTTGTTTTGTTTTGTTTTCATTATTTACTTTTGTTGCCGTTGCTGTTTGCTGCTTCATTTTGCGTTTCGATGATAACAAACCTAATTTACGTTCTCTTCGTTGTTTTTATTTTCTTCTTTTTTTTTTCCTTTCGTTTCGCCTTTTCTTGTATACGTATATATATATATATATATATATATATAAATACGTATATATGTGTATTCTCGTCGTCCCCGAGAATTTGATTCATCCTTGAACATCAATGAATCCTCTTGCTGCGGTTCCTATTTTCCATCTTGTTTGTCTTTGCGCGTGTACATTTGATATTGCTCTTGTTTTCTTTTCCTTTTGTGTCGCATGTGCACCAGATTCAATTCTTCCTGTCATTTCCTCCTCCTCTACTCCCTTTGCCATCCATTCCAGGCCCCCCCCCCTCCAAGCAGAAACATTCATTTCAGGTGGAATCCCTTACCTTTCTCCCTTATTATGACATTCCTGTATGGCGCCCCACTACAACGGACAGTCCGTCGTCTTCACGGAGATCGGTCGGTGGAGTTCCATGTCCTCCATAAGTGCGTTGAAGTCCTCCGGTCGCATTGTGACCCGCCAATACGCCTTATGCACCTCCCGTCGAAGAAGTGCGTATTTGTGATCGCACCAATACAGTGTCCGCAGTTTCCACACATCGGGCGTCCACACCAACGCCACACCCAACACACACACCCATGGAATCCACCCCCGCTGTATGAGTGGCACCCAACCCGGATAGCGCTGTTTAAACAACCACGAATTCAACCGACGACGTCGCAACGCATCGTCCGACAGATCGGCGGTGCGTTCCACACGAAAAGCCCCGCGCATCGTCTCATTCGTTTCCACAGCGGTTTGTTTGGTGAGATCCTCGCGTTGCGCGGCCGCCGCCGCCCATCGGCGTCCAAAGAAGGGAACCCTTTCCCACCAACCCCGCGCATACGCCTCCATCGCTCGGGCGTTGGCCATATCATAGGCGATGATTTCGCGTTGGATTTCACTCACAAAGGTTTCCGCGGCGTGCAGTGAGGCGCTCTCCGCGCTTTCGGGGTGCGCGCCGTCTTTGGGGAGTCCGAGAATGAAATGACGCGTTGCCGAATTGGCGGCCGTCTCCGCACTCGGGGAGGAACCGCTACCCTCACTATTGTATGACATGGAAACGAGAAGTAACAATATATGATAATTATAATAATAATAATAATATCGTGTACAAACTCAACTTACCAAATATGACGAAATATCGTTGTTGTTGTGTTTTTTTTTTTTTGCAGATTTGTTTTCTGCTTGTTGGTGTGTTATATTCTTTTTTGTTTTTGCCCTCTGTGAAACGTTCTTTTTTATTTTTCCTTTCTTGGGGACAGAATGGGCCTCTGTCCTAAAAACGTTGCAAAACCAAATATATATATATATATATATACTTTAAACTTCCACCACTTACTTTATTAGAGGGAAAATCAAAAAGAATAAATCCAAAGAAAAAAAAAAGTAAATGCATTGCAGTGAAATTTCAAAACGAATATTCCTCGATCGCTTCCAGAGAGGAAAAAAAAAAGAAAGAAGTAATATCTATATATAAGCATTACTAAAGTAAACTCTACTCGACTTAAAAGAGAAAGAAAAAGAGATTCACCACTAAAAGTAACAAAAAAAATACAAAAAAATAAATAAATAAACGTATAAACGTACAAAATATATATATATATATATATATATATATATTTATGTATGTCAAAGAAGACTTGGACAACTGGTGAGGTTCACTACCTCCTCTATTTTTCTTTTCACATTTTCGTTGCTCATTTTTTTCTTGTTATTTTCGCTGTTGTTGGAATGATCGTCTCTGTGTATATCTTCATTGATGAGAATCAAAGACAAAAAAGAAACGGAGAGTTCATCGTATCTATTCCTACTCATTTGTTAAAGAATTGCAGCATGATTTAAGTATTTTTCGTTTTGGTTTTTTTCCTATTTTTTTCGCTTTCATTATTTGTGTGTCATCATCTTTTTTTCTTCTTGTGTTGTATATTGATGATGCGTTTCATTGCGTGCGTTATTTGGGACAAAAGAAAAAATGGAACTCTGTTACTCCAGAGGAGTGGCACACAAAGAAACGAACAACAACAAAAAAAGCATTATATAAAATATATCACCCGATTTATCTGTCTTCTTTGCTTTCTCACATATTTTTTTTTTCTTTGATGCTTTTGCATTTAACAAAAATTTCAAGTTGGCACTCAAAAGTACGGAATACAAAGAGTATAACGCATTCAATTATTACACACACTCACACATAAAAATAAATACAAGAAAAACAGAAAAAAAGAGACACATATATGTGTGTATAGATATATATATATATATACTTTTTTAATCTTCGTACATGAAATCCAACTATAAAGTTACCTTTTGCTTTTCTTTTCTTACTGTACATATTTTTTGGAAAAAAAAAAGAAATATATGAAAAATCCATTTCTGAAAATGTCGGAACACAAAAAAAAAAGCAAATATAACGACAAGATGAAAAAATTTAAACTGATAAAACATGAAATCATGACGAAGGCAACGATCAAAGAGTAAAATAAGAAAAGAAAAAGATATAGCAGGCAACAAAAAAAAAAAAAAAAAGAATCTGCGATGCGTATGACTCCCCTAAAAGTTATTGGAAAACGACAAAAAAGAAAAAGAAAATGAAAAATAACAAGAACAGTACTAAAAAAAAAAAAAAGGAGTGACCATACAAAAAAAAAAAAAAAATTCGGATACAAGAGTCATCCAATCCGACCCTTTGACGATTGAGAAGAAGGAAAACCAAAGAACGCAACCAAAAAAGAAAAAACAGTAAATGATGTTTCATCGCACATCAATAAAGCGTCAGGCAACACCAACAGCAAGAAACACACAAAAGCAAGAAAAAATCAATGGAACAAACACAACACGAATGAAAATAAAAGCCAGAAAGGTAAGCAAAGATTTTTCTTGTTATTTCCCTTTCCGTTTTTCTTTTTCTCTATCACTTTTTTGGTGTCTTTCAGCTGCAAGTATACGAGAGCGAATATCTTCCTTTACAGCAAGAGCAACATATGACAAATATGAATTCGTTCTTTTTCTCATAAGTAGAGGATAAAAGCCCCATTTACTCCTCGCCTTTTTTTGCATTCCATATCCTCCATTTATATATATATATTCCTCTCTTTCCTCATTTTGTAACTCCTTTCCATTATTACTTGTTATTCTTCCAACTATATATATATATATATATTATTATTATTTATTTTTTAAATCCTCCCCGTTACTCCTACGCAACTTGACTGTGATGTATCTTTACCAGAAGTGGGTTGTGGCTGTAGATGCACTTTATGTCCTCCTCCTTCCCTCGAAGTGGGGTTCCGACAAGAAACAGCTCTCGCAGTTGTGGAAATCCGCACAGCACCGTTGCATCCTCCAGGACGGGACAGAATTGCACCCAAAGCTTCTCCAACACCGCACACCCCACGGCCTCCGAAGCGGCACCCAAACCGCCCGCGCACTCCCCTTCCAATCGCACACGTAACTCCGTGGATTCCGCCCCAACGCATGCGTTCGTGTTTCCCTTGTCGCCTAAACGCGCCTCCACACACTCCGGCGTGGGGTGTGGAATCCGTTGCGGGGCAATCGCCGCGAGCCCGCGATCGGACACACCCGTCGCGCTGAGATCCAACTCCCGCAGCCGCGACAGCCAACGCACCACACGCACATCCGTTAGCTTTTTGCATCGGTTCAAACGAAGCCGTTCGAGGGTTTGGCAATACCGAAGTGCCCGAAGCCCACTATCCGTTACCGCCGCATCGGTGAGGGTGAGTTCTTGCAGGAAGCGTCGATTCCGCGCGGCGCTAACGGCGGCACAGACACGCTCCTCACCCAAACCATTGGCCTTTTCCTCATTCAAACCATTGGCCTTTTCCTCACCCAAACCATTAGCCTCGTGGGATGGCGCGGGGTGGAGGAGGAGGAAGTCGAGGCTGGTGAGGCGCTTACACGCGCGCAGGGTGAGCACCTCCAGTGCGGGGCAGTGCGACAGAAAGGCGAGTCCCGCATCCGTTATCTCCGTGTTACTCAAATCCAAACGTCGCAGACGGGGTAGAAAGAGGGCCGCGGACCACAGCGGCAGGGACTGAACGAGCACCGAGTGCATAATAATGGAACTGAGCTGTGCACAATGGACGAGGCCGGCGCAACCCGCCTCGTCCACCCTTGTGTGGTGCAGGTCGAGCTCATGGAGTTGGTCGAGGCCGCTAAGAAAGTTCACATCGGTGATCGCCCCACAAGACTGGAGGCGCAACTTGCGCAGTCCGCGCGCGTTGCCAAGTGGGGTCACCCCCTCGTTTGTGACGGGGCAGTCGGAGAGGTCCACCTCCTCGATGCGTCGCGTGCTGCCGAGACAGCGGACATCGGTGAGGCGGTAACACTGTCGCATTTGCACGACACGCAGGGAATTGCACAGGGCGAGAGAGGCGATGCCGTCGTTTGTGACACGTGTGCGACTCACACCCACCTCGCGGAGGTGCGGCAGGCTGCCCAGGACATTCACATCCGACACGTGACTACACCCTTCCAATTGAAGGAGCTCGAGTTGGAGAAAGTTCACGAGGGGGGCGATGCCCGCGTTGGTGACGAGGGTCTCACTGAGGTTCAACTCGCGCAGACTGTCACAGACGGGTCCAATGAGGAGTTCGAGACTCGTAATGCGGCCACACCATTGCAGGTCGAGTTTAGCCAACTCGGGGCACGTCTGCAGTGCCTCCAGACTCGCATCGTTGATGCCACTATAGGCCAAATCCAACTCGCGCAGTCGGTGAAGGGATTGAAGCCAATGGAGTCCCTCAATTTTACGGCAGCCCTCCAATGAGAGGCGGTTGAGGCCATGCAGAACGGCCACATCGCGACTCACATCGTCTTCACTCACTTGAGTGTAGGAGAGGTCCAACTCACGCAGCGTTCGCAGCGCACCATGACGCAGAAATTGCGTGTCCGAGACGGACGAACTCATGCAGAGTGAGAGGCGTTCCACATGACGGCAACTCATTGGCAACGCCGTCAATTTATCACTCGTAACGTGTGTGTTTCGTAACGCCAGCACCCGCACGTCGGCACAGTGAGGGAGAAACGGCTTCACGTCGGAAACCTGTTGACCGTGTAACGAGAGTTCACGGAGCACAACGCGGTGTGGCAATCGACGGAGTTGCGCAGTGACGGCGCCAACATCGTTTGGGTCAAAGCGGTGCAGTGTGAGGGCAACGGGAAGTAGTGAACGCCGCAGCCACCAAAGCGAATGCTGCAATCCACGATGAGGTGAGACCTCGGAGATTCCCGTCTCACTTCTCCCAGTAGTAGTAGCTGTAGTTGTTGTTGTCGTCGTCGTCGTCGTAGTAGTAGTAGTAGTAGTAGTGGAACTAGAGGCAGAAGGGCGTAGAGGAGAAAGGGTGGACTTGTGTGAAGTCACGTGTTGTAATACCTCCAACCGGGGCAGGTGGGATGGGCCGTTCCAGTCCCCACACATGCTGCCCTTCAAGGAACGCCTAACAGAGGGACTCGGGCGACGTTCGAAACAGAGATTCCCTGGCAGTACGCAACCACGTTCACGCAGCTCTAATGCGAGGCGCGTGGACGGACCGGCCGCGAGAAATGCAAGAGGGGAACCGGAAAGGTACGTACTTATGTCACATAAGTGCGAAAAGCGCACACCAGGGGTGTGGGAATGTGAATGGTCCAGTTGCATAGCAGGCGAAACAAGTTATAGATGAAAAACAATACACGTTTTTCGTTGCCTTGTATGATTAAAGCTTGAATGTCTTACTTATTTCTTTTTCTTACTTTTTCTTTTTTTTTTATCTTTAATATATATTCAACGTGGGTATATGGTCAAAATATATATGTATATATTTGTGTGTACTTTCGAGAAAAACTTAAAAGAAAAGAAAGAGAAAAGGGGGAAAAAAAAACATTTTAGCAGAAAATCGAAAAAGAAAACACTCATAATTTTTCAACGGGTAAAGAGAGAATGTTTTCAACCCATACATACAATAATATTTCCACAAAAAAAAAAATACATACAGTTACTTTTCTACTTACTAGTTTGTTGTGTGAGGAGGCAAAAAAAAAAAAAAGATAGCATCCACAATAAAAGTTTTGAAGGCGACAAAGCAAAAAAAAAAAAGAACGGGCAGAAGTAAAGATAACACAAGAACAACAACAACAAAAAAAAAAGATAGCAAGAAATTATTTCCGTTGTCCCTCTGCTACACATATACATATAATATTTTGTTAAATTGTATACATATACATATATATATATATATACTTTTTTTTTTCTTCAGATGTACATATGATCTTTTTTCATGCCTTTTGAATAGATTTTAGTTCTCATCGTCTCGCTGCGGGTGTGCTCGAACCAGTAAGTAAACAAGAGCCCATAATAACCCAAACCCATGCGATGCAAAAAAAAAAAAATGTATAGTAGTGCAATAAAAAAAAAAAAAGATGCACAGAACACAATAACAACAAAACAAAAAAACCTTCAGCCTACATTGCAAACTGAAAATGCAAAAGGCAAGTAAACAGGAAACCAAAAAAGAAAAAACTATGCACAGGTTTCTTTCAAGGTACTATTTCAACTTTTTCTCTTCTCCCTTTATGGCCATTTTATACCCTTGCACAACCTCCAATACTTCCTTTCGCACCGCAAAGTCCGGTTGGAGACACTTGGACGACAGTTCCAAGTTTGTAACGGGGCATCGGTCACTTCGTCGAAGCCATTTCGTTATGGCTTCCCGCTCAAACGTAAATCCGTCGTCCGTCATTACGGGGTCCGACATCAGTGCACAAGTAATGGGGCAAAAACAAGAGGACGGGACAGGTAGTGTAACGTACTCATACTCCTCATCCATTTTACTATCTTTTGCGATATCCACACTTGTTGACTCCCTTCCGTGTCCACCGTTTGGTTCCTCAATGAAGCGTAACACCGTCTTCTCCGCCTCCGCCTCCGTCGGCACATGTGATTTTGGCTGTTCCCCCAAACCTCCTCGTCGGGGTGTCCGAATTCGAAGATGACTCAAACGCACTGTTGCCATTTCCATGAGTTCCACTGGAATCTCTATCGGGTGTGGATTTCCCATCCAAAACGACACCCGCCGTGGAAGGCGCAAGGCATACCCGACCAACGCCCCGCTCGTGAAGCTCAACAGCGGCATTGTGCTCGCCAACCACCCCTCCCGTCGCTCCGTGAGGAGATGCACGAGGGCAATCGTCACATACCGCACAAAACCCCCACGCAGCGTTGGGAGACTTCGATACGCACCGCGAAACCCACTCATCGCGGCGTTGAGCCCCGCCCCCCCGCACAGCACCATTTGCCGCCCATTCGATGTCACGAGCGTACACGAGGTGCACGCCGGAAAGGTGGCGACATCGGCGAGGAGGCGCAGCGCTCGGCGCAGGAGAAAGCCAATAGGGGACAAAAGACGCCGCCACACCAACGCCCCCCGTTCGCCCACCAACGCGACCATAGCCGCCTCCCCAACGGGCGAAGGGGATGTGGAGAGACAACGCCCCCAAAGCGAGGCGGGTGTGAGGCGGAGAAGGCATAGACTGGCGAGGGTGGCCCCTAAAAGACCACCGAGGACGTCCTCCTTTCCGCCATGCTTATCCACAACAGCAAGGAACTGAACGACACTGAGGAAGCGGTAGTTGTTGTCGGAGTGAAAGAATAAATGGAGCACCACGCTGGCGGGGTTGCGACGGAGGGAGTCTTGGCGAAGGCCAAAGTTCTCCACAATGGATTCGTAGGAGGCGAAGGAGGTGAAAAGCCACGCCAAAACGGGGAGATAGGCAAAGCCGGATAAGTTCTTTGAGCCGCGAGACATTTTGGAGCTCTTATAAATCGTTCGTCACCGCCTTCTTCAGCGATTTTTTTTTTTTACTTTTGTGTGTACGTGAGAAAAGAGGGAGCGAAGCAGAGGAGTCGTACTGTAACTGTCTGAAATATGTAAATATAGTGTTATTATTGTTAATAATAATAACAATGGAAATTTTAAAAAAATTTGAAGATAACAATTGAATGTTGGTTTCCTATCCGTTTCTCTTGCGCTGCGGAAGAAAGAGACTGCAAGGTGTGTGTGTGTGTGTGTGTGTGTGTTTGCAGAAAAGCTATCAAATAAATAAAATGCGGTGAGACCTTCTCTTGAAGAATATTCTCCAATAATGTGGCAATGCGTTTTTGTTGCTTGCGTGTCTGATTTTCCGATCTATTCAAACCTCTTGTCGTTCTCTGCCTATTTTCTATCCTTTTGTTGCTCTGTGCGTGTGTGTGTGTGTTTTTCTTGTTTGTTTGTTTGTTTCGGGGGTATGTACTTATTCGTGTTTGTTTTTGTGTTTGTTTGTTTGTTTCACGCTTTACAAGAATTCACGCTCTTTAAGTTCCCTTTTCCCCTTTCGTCTTTTTCCTGTTTTTAGCGTCTTTTATTTCACTTTTGTTGTTTTCCCTTTCTCAGAATAGCCTCTGAAGCTATTTTTCTTTTTTTTTTTTAATTTGCTCCTTGTGGGTATGTTGTTACTTAGTTTTTGTTGAGGTTTCTTTTTAGAGAAGGCCTTAACTGTACTCCTTTTCTCTTCCTTTATTTGTTCTCGTACTTCTTTTGTGGGTTTGTCTATTTGTTTGTTTGCTTGAGTAGCTTTCTTTGTGTACTTTCTAATAACGTGCTTGTTGGTCTTATCTGCCCCCTGCAAGTGACTATGTCTATCTCTTCTCAGAACCTTCGCGCAACTCTCTCTATTCGTAAAATAAGAAAAAGAACAGAAAGGAAATATAAATTGACACGAAAGAACAGACAGGAATAATCACAGACAAATACAGCAGCAGTAAAGCAAGAACACACAAAAAAAAAAAAAAAAACAAGGCAAAAAAAGTGAAGAGTAATACAAAGACAAATCAAACCCATCACTACACCAAAAGCAGACATAAAATGCCCTCATTTTTTATGAATCGTATTTCGACCGATGCACACCGCGCCGTCCCCACGAGACGTATTACCCCCCAACAACGATGCCAAAATAATCGCACTTGCGGCGCTCACATTTAACGAAACCTCTCTCCTCCGCAACGCATCCCCCTCCCCCTCGTCCAGTATGGCGTGGCATGGGATGTGCACAGTGTGCGTACAGCAGCGCAACACCTCCGGCGTCAACCCCGAGTCCTCATTTCCCAACATAATGATCCGCAACCCCGCGGCACTCTTCTCCTGTGCCCCTTCTGTCCTCCCCGTTACTGTGTGGGCGGTGGCGGCGTACACCTCCAATCGGCTCCCCTCTCCCCGCGCCGCGTGTTGGGCCAACGTGTTCTCCACAAACGTCGCACTCGGCACCACACTTTGGTAGAGGCGCATGTGCTCCAACATCCCAGCGCTGGCGCGGGAGACGGCCGGGGTGCATTTGGCCGCATCCGCACTCAACACCACATCCCGCACCCCAAAGAAAAACGCATGGCGGCAAATCGCGCCGACATTCATCGGATCCAACACGCGCTCAAGAAAGAGAAGTGTGCCGTGCGTCCTTGGGGCGGCGGCCACCTTGTGCGGGGCGAAACCACTCGTCTCGAGCACCGCGTTTTGGTGCCGACGCTCCCCGCAGAGGCGAACCAACGCGTCGCGCTCGACCCATCGCACCTCCACGCGCAGCGCCCGCGCCAGTTGCAGCACGCGGCGGAGATTCGCATACCCCGACGGCACCCCGAACGCCTCCGCTGTGATATCGCGTTTGGCGCCGGCGGCGAGGCGGAAGTCGCGGAGGAAGAGGCGGTGCGCCGCGCGGCGGTGGGGGTGGCCGTTGGGTTGGGAAAAGACGCGGAGGGCGTTGAGGACGGTGTGGGTGCCGCAAAGACGGTCCACGTTTGGGGGCGGCGGGTCGGGAATGGGACTCCAACGACGGCCGGCGGAGGTGTTCGCGGCACGTAAAGGGAGAGAAGGACGGGGCATTGGGACACAGAGGGTTTGTGCAACGAGACGCCTGAAAAGAATTTTTTTTTTTTTTGGTTAAAAGGAGGAAGAAAAGGAAAAAGAAAAAAATATAGTAAATAATAAGATTTTATTTTTTTTAGGTTCAAGAAACAAAAAGGGTGGGCAACGTAAAACAAGAACGGACACAGACAACACCTATACCAACTACACAGCAAGCATACAAGAGCTGAATAGGAAAGAACGAGCAAAAAAAAATAAGCAAATGCCATGTCAATATGTATATATGTACCTTTTTGCTCTTTTTTTTTTCCTTTTTCCTTTTTTTTTTTGAATCTTTATTCATAAACCATTGCTTTCAAGATATTGGTTTACCCTTCCCCAGATACCAAAAACAAATCCACCAGCACCATTGCGAGAATTATTCTCTCTTGATTCACCCTCTCTTTTTTTTTCTTTTTCTTTTTTTTTTGCCCTCTTCTCACTTTTTTCCATTCCCCGTAACCCTTTCTATGTTTCAAAAATTATTTCGCTATTTTTGGCACAAGTGTCACGTAATTCTGCAATATACTGCGCCAACTCTTCTTGTATCGCCGCATAATCTTCATTGAAAATCGTGAAGCCATATACGCCAGCTGACCTCGCTCCTTCACACCATAATTCAACAAGAGCGCGTGGTGGTCCAACTCCTCCATCACCTGCAGCCGTCGCTCCCGGAGGAATTGCTGCACATCATCACCCCCCGCGATGGATCGGGCGAGTCCGAAGCAATCCGTAAATCCCTGTGTGTCGGAGACGTCCACGGCGTCGAAGGCGGAACCGTGGGCGGCGTGGGCGATTTTAATCACACGTCCACCTCCCTCAGACCAGTGTGGCATGAGAAAGAGCGGGGATCGGTACACCAACGCGGTGCTCTTTGTAAAGTGTTGCTGCATGTGTGTCATCATGGGACGGAACATGGTGTGGGAGACGTATCCAGGGATACCAGAGGTCCAGTGCGTCACCACATCATCCCAGAATTGCTTGGTGCTCGTACTCTTCAAACGTGGATCGGATGTTCCATCTGGGATGGTAATGATGACGTTGTAAAACAATTTCGTAGCCATCATCGTCGGACGCACCGTCATCTTCGCATCACGTGGGGTGAGGAGTTCTACAATCTCCTGAGACCCTGGCGTAAATCGCTTTTCATACTTTCCTAACTCCGGCAATGGCGGGACGCATAACTCCATCCACCGAACAGCTTTTGCAAAGCTCTCCTTAAATTTTTCCGCATTCTCCGCCCGCTGTTGCAACTCCTCATTGGTGATGGTCAGCTCCGGCACGAGATCCTGATTACGACTTGTGCAAATGACTCCAAGGTAGTCCTGATGCATACCACTCGCAAAGCGCACCCGTACGCCACCATTCTCAAGCGGCTCAAGTCCACCCCGGTCAATGTGTGGTTTGGGTAACACATGACAGCTGTGTGTCCCAACCGCACAAAGAGACAGCAATGCACTCTCCACCTTTAGGCGATCACAGCAGAAGAAGGTGGGACTCTCACCCTTTTCACGAAACTCATTGAGGTCAATATCACACATGTCATTACCGACGTGATCAAAGGTCAAGATACGCCCCACCACACTTCCACTAGGAACGGAAACATTCAACACATCCCCCATCACCTGCGTAATCGATGGCGTGAGCACAATGGTTCCACGATCCAGGTCGTTGCTGCTGGAGTGATGGGCAAGGTCACATTCGAGGCCGTGCACACGCAGGCAAAGAGCCATAAAAGGGGCCATTAATCCATCCCCCACGACAAGGTATTTCCCTTGGGAGGAAATCTCATTGCCTTGACGGATGTATTGCGCCACATCCCCGC
The DNA here is from genome assembly GCA_030849715.1 of Trypanosoma mega. Lineage (NCBI taxonomy): Eukaryota > Euglenozoa > Kinetoplastea > Trypanosomatida > Trypanosomatidae > Trypanosoma > Trypanosoma mega. Next base: position 15,233 of record JASANV010001567.1, on the reverse strand, counting down.
GTCGGGCACCAAAGGAGGTGAGACCGTGTTGCTGTTGTTGTTGTTGCGTCGCCAGCGAAGAGGAGGAGGAGGAGGCACCGGTGGAACGATAACGACCTTTGCTGCCAGCGGCGAGGGCACGACTGCCGAAAAGGGTGAGGCGTCGCGCACGCTCCGCCGATTCCACTGTTGTTTGCACACCATCCACCACCTCTATAGCGGCCGCTTCCGCCTCATCCTCGTTTGTCGTACCGTGAATACTACGATCATGGCTATTGCTGTTGTGTTTATTAGTTTTGTTGTTGCTACTCATACCACAGCTGCTCCCGCTGCTGTCATTACCTTCGTCAGCGGCCATTCAGTTGCCGATACCTTCACTGATTATAATGTGAAAAAAGCCACAAAAAAAAAAAAGTAAAACGAGAACAACACAAAAAAAATGTATAGATATATATATATATAAGCATATGAAAGTTCTAAGAGACGCCACGAAACAGAACAAAAAAGGAAATCATCATTTCAATAATAGTAATGAGGAGAACATAAAAAGAAATCGAAAAACAAGACAAAAATTAATGAATATGTTTTTTTTTCTTTTTCTTACTCATTCCAGAAAAAAAGAAAAACAAAGATCACTCAACGACATCATCATCACCAAGAATATCACTAAAACTCTCTCTCAAGGGTCGCCATGTATAGAGTCACATCGGCAGCATCACGCTAATATATAAACAAACAAATATAAGATATATATATATATATATATATATATATATATATATATATATACATATATATAAAAGAAAAAATGGTGTCGTCTATTCCTGTTGTGAATCTTTCTTCTCACCAAGGCAAATTTCCGGCAATGCGGTTTCGAACTCCTCCACCGGCAAATGTTTCCACGCCTTGCAAAGCCAACGCACAGATTCCATCGTATTAAGATCTTCCCCCGCACAGTACGGATTGTCAAACGGAAACTCCCCGTAAAATTTTGCAAAAGAACTTGATATGGTACCAGCAAGTGTGACATGGTGATCCACACGAAACTCCCGGCACAAGTCGTACCCGTGAGCCAACCAATACTCCACAGGTGGACAACCACTCCGCATAAACGCCTCCCTCGTCTCCCGCTTTGGGTCAAAGTAGGTGTCATAGACCCATTTCTCCATTATCCGCGCTGCGAGGCTCATTTTAAAGTCACACTCCCGCACAAACAATTCCTCATCAAATCCAAGTGAAATGCGCAGTCTGTTTCGGCGCATAGCGTCCGGCTCGGCGTTAATCTCCCATGGGTTTTGTAAATTGTTGAGGCAACGACGCGGCGCGCCGAGGGCGAGGCGGAGGACCTCGCGATCCATGAAAATCACATCGAGACGGCGTTTGTGCGGGGAAAGGCCGCACGCGCCGAGGTACTCCTGCAGACGCGAGGCGAAATCGCAGGGGGCGTTGGGGACCTCGGGATCTGTCAGGGCACAGTTCACAAGCATGTCGCACTGAAACGGTTTTTTTGACTTCACAAAGGCGGAGATTTCCGCATCCGCCCCAACCGCCTTGCGAATCGCATCGTGAACGAGGAGGTAGTACTTCTTTTGTAAAGGATAGAGCATGAGGCGTTGTGGTTGTTGTTGCTATTATTATTATTATTTGTTCTTCTTTTTCTTTTCTTTTCTTTTTTTTTTGGGGGGGAGGGTTTTGTGTGGTGATGTGTTTCCGTCAAAACCGCATAACCTCTCGTCACGTTTTCGACTTAGTGAAACGTACGCCAACCCGCAGTGCGCGTCCAGAGTGTACGCGTCTTTGTTTATGCGAATAACAAAGTCAGCAAAAGAACACACACATACAAAAAAAAGGGGGAAAAACAAGAAAAAAAAAAAGTAAGAACAAGACATATATAAAGTGTAAGTATGCATATACAAATTTGTAAAATTCAAAGCATATTGAAGGTTTTTCTTTTTAAAAAAGTGGGATACCAAACGTTCAAGCAGAATTCGCCATCAGGCGCAATGCTCAACTCGTCCTTCGCTTAAGATTTCTTGTTGAGGGAAGATTCTATACTCACACTCTCTTTCTTTTCTGTTGTCATCATAGCAAAATCAAGGGAAAAAAGGATGGGAAGTACTCAACAACAACCAAAAAAAAAAAAAGAAGAAAAAAAAAAGAAAAAAAAAAGAGGGAAGTATAAACAAATATATTGCAAAAACAAAAGGAAAAAAAAGAATTTTAAAATTTACAAAGTTCAAAGACAGAAGATCAAGAACGTCAATCTAATTTAATCATCCCTTTATTCTTTCCATCCGCTTCCCTTCGTTCCTCTAGTCTTGTTTTTATCTATGCCATTTCATGATTCTTCTTTTTATTTCTTTTCTTTTCTTCCCTTTTCGTCCATTGCCGTTTCTTTTAGTTTACGTGTTTGTGTGCGTGTATGTGTCTTTTTAATTGCTGCGTTAATGGAGATTTCATTAGTGGTAATCTCTCTTACCCAATTGATCTCTTTAAACAAAAACGTACTCAATAATACTGCATCAAACTTTTATTTCGACCCTCTCAACTTCCTCTCTTTTCTTTTCGTTTGTGTTCTCATAAGACACACAGAGACACTTTTTCTTTCCTTTTCTCGTTGTATATATGTATCTATTCACACTTCCTCACTCTCATCACATATGCATATAAATATATGTATATTCCCTTTTTTTTTTCTCTCGCTTTCCTTTTTTCCTTTTTTTTTTTGCATTTCCCACGTAGTTCTCACATTATTCCTTTTTTTTTTTTCAATGCTCTCCCTTCTTCCTCTCTATTACAATTCTCCACTCGCTCCCCTCTTTTCTGTCTCTAATGCATGTCGTCACGTTCGGATGCGGATGTGTTTTGACTAAGGCCGCGCACAATCAAGTCGTCGAGTCCCGGCACACTCTCCAACACGACCCCACGCTCATTCGCCAGGAAGAGAATGGAGAAGAAGAAAAACGCCGGGGAAAGTGTTCCCGAGGTGGAAATCCCATTCGACACCTGCGGCAGCACCGACTTCACCACCTCACTAAACCGTGGCAGTGCGTTTACCACCTCTTCCTCCTCTTCCTCGGGACGGCGCCGCTTACGGCTTTTCCGGTCCGCCCCGGACGGTGTCGATTGGGTTGGCGCCATCACACCGCACAACGCGTCCCACATGGCGTGGCGAAGTCGCACCACATCCACCTGGGACGGCAACGCGGCCTGTGTGGGTTGCAGCACACGCAACATCTGCACCGCATCCGCTCCCTCACTCCCCGTCACACCCACGGAGGATAATCGGGCATTGCCGGTACCCCCACTCACCCGCGCCAACTCGGCGCGCTCAAAGCTGTCGAGGATTTGGCGTTGCGCCAGTTGCACCTCATCCTCGGCGTTGCTGCGCGCGTCGTAGTCGTCGTCGAAGCCGCCGGCGCCCATAAACGCATCGTCCTCCTCCGCCCCGCCGTGAAAGAACTCCACCGGCATATCCCCAACCCCGGCGACGGCCCCGTTGTCGTCCTCGTCCGGGTTGGCGGGGTGGTTCGGCTCGTTTGGGGCGAAGGCGTGGGGATTGGCGGGGTCCATGGGATTGGACGCGGCGGCGGTTGGGCCCCAACTGTTGTGTGCCTTTCCCCCGGCACTGACGCGTCGGGATGGGGCGGTGCTGAGGGCCATGGTGTGGCCGGTGGCGGACTTACGCAAGAGATTCCACTGCAGCAGAGAGGTGGAGAAGGGTTGGAAGAAGGAGGGAACCGTGATGGGATACGGCATGTAGAATGGCACACTCTTCCCCGGCACAGGTGGTTCAGGGAGGAGGAGATGATTCTCCTGTGCCTTGATGCGTTGGGTGGCGCTCTGGGTGTAGGCGACCACCGTATTGGGGTCCTTTCCAAAGAGGAGTTCTTTCCCCAATGGGGTCATGTTCTTCCACATCGTCATGCCTTGCTTAAGGGCGGAGCTATCCACGGCATTGGTGTTAAACAGAAGCGAAGAGAAGGAAGAGGAGGAGACGTTCCCCGACGCCTCCCCCGCCGTCGCCGCGAGTTCGCCTGGGAGGTCAAACACCACCGTCTTCTCCCGTCGTCCGCGTTTCGTGGCGGAGACGCCGTTAGCGCCGCGTCCCGCCGTCGCCGCCCCGTCCCCGGCGATTGGGGCGGCGGAATGCCCGAGTCGATGTTCTCTGTGTAGGCGATGGAGCTCCGAGTTCGGCGCGACCCCGCCAAGCGGATTGCGCGGCGGCTCGGCGAGCGGGAACCACGCGGTGGGGTCATCCGCCTCGAGGGCGAGACGGTTTTCACCGAAGAGACACCCATCCATCGCGTTTAACTCCGATGCGCCCGACACTAAGTGACGCGCCTCCGCCGCGAGGCGATCGCGGGGGATGTCGCTTGTCCCGACTCCGCCGCCGTCGTCCTCGTCGAAGGTGTCCATACCGCCGCCGTCGCCCCAATCGCCGCCCATGTCATCGGCGTTGTCCTCCCCCGTCTGCTGTCCAGCTGTGTTGGCAAAGGTACTCGTCCTTGTGCTACTCGACACCGGGAGCGGGAGCGGGAGGGGCGCCTCGGCACCACTCGAGTACAGCGTTTGGGGGCCGTACTCCGGCGGCATCGCGTCCTCTAATGGCGCCTCGCTCTGCCCCGCCTCCGCCTCCCCGGGGTGTGGGAGAATGAGAAGCGAGGGGAGGGTGATGGAGGGGCGGCCCGCCTCGGACTCCTCCGTCTTGAGGGCGTCCTGTAATCCCCTCCACCCCGCGTTGCCGCTTTCTCGGCCACTTGTGCGGCGGCTGCTCTGGGCGGAGCCGTCCGCCGCGATGGGCTGCGGAAAGGGCGGGAGATCCAACGGGACATTCACAAACGCATCCACCGACTCCGTGGCGCGTGGCTCGGCGGTGCTTTCGTCGGTTTCTGTCTTTATGGGTGCGGCGCTTCGGGCACTCGGCGCGATCCCGTCCTCCCCGCCCCCTCCGCGCGAGTAGTCCACGTCGAGGATGAAATTCCCCGCGCTCCCCAATGGGGTGTTGTTGAGCAGCAATCCCTGCGCATTGCCCTGATCAAACTTCTCCGTGACGGCGCGGAACTGCGCATTGACGCCTGTGTGCACCAACGCCGTTCGCGCCCGGCTGTCGAGGTTAATCTCGGACCTATCCAACGCCAAGGTGCGTCCGGGTTGGGCGCGACGTTGGGCCGCCTTTCGCCGCCGCTCCGCTGCCGCCATGGCGGGATCCCTTTCCCCGTTCGCCCCGGCCTCTCCCTCCTCCTCGCTGTTGGGCTCCCTCTCCTCCCCGTCCTCGTTGCGCAGGAGACGGCGGACCATTTGGTTGGAGCGCTGGTACGTGCTGTCCACGCGGCTCGTCCAGACCTTGGAGCAGCCCTCCACCACGGTTGCCACCTTCGCAAAACTCGAGTACTCATCGGTGGAATTGGCCGCCTCGAGTGTGCTCTCCACGGTGTGGGTGATGCCCTCGAGGAGGTTGCTCGCGTCTTTGGAGGCCCACGCGTTCTTGCGGTTGATTTTCCCCTCAATCGCCTGCAGAAGCGCATCGTCGAGGTCCTGCGCGGTGGCGAAGCGGGGACGTTGGCGCGAGAAGGGCGGTGGGGTTTGACTGTCGCCGGTTGGAATGTTCACAATCGTGCCTTTTCCCTCATCAATGAGGACGGAGGGGCCGATGGGGAGACTCACCGCGGAGGTGTGTTCCCCGCGGCGCAGAAACTGACTCTTCACCCCCTCACTTCGAGACATGACGTCAGGAAAGGGGTGCGTGCGTGGGTTTGATTTGTGACTGAACTGAAAGTTAAAAACAAAGAAAGAAAAAAGGGGGAAGGAAAGGATACGAATAAAGTTTACCTTCTTCACTCCACGCTCCTTCTCCAGAGGACAGAAACAAAAGGACTATTCTTTCTTCCTCGTTTCTCTTCTTTTTTCTTTTTTGTTGGTTTCGCCGCACTTACTATGTTTCGTCCTTGGCTCTTGTTACTTCTCCTTCGTCCTTCACAACCTCTGATAGAGTGTATGAAATACGAACTGCAAAAGAGAAAAAAAAGAAGAAACGAACAACAAACGAATAACAATTAAAAACAAAAACCTTAGGAAGTAAAAAAAAAAAAGAGCAGTAATTATTTATGCATACAGAATTAAAGAAAAAAAAATGTACATAATCATTCATAAAAACACAATAAAAAGAAAGAAAAAAATTAAGATTTAAGAAAAAACATTTCAGGAGAGAAAAAAAAAAAAAAGAACTGCCAAAAAAAAAAAAATTCATGAAATATTCTTGAAAAATGAAGTGAAAACTCGGCAAATGAACAAACAAATTGTTTTAAAAAGAACATCACCGGGAAAACACATTTCGATGAACTAACTACTCTTTTATTTTTTCGTTTTTGTTCCCTTCTAATTTTAGAAATTCAAAACAAAGAACTAAAAAAAAAAAGACCACAACAACAAAATAAAGTAACAATAATAACTATAACAATACATACAGTAAATAAACATATCGTCTTCAAGCAAAGAATCTAAATAACCAAAGAAAAAAGGACTTGGAACTCATCTTTTTGTTTTTCTTCTTCTTCTTCTTCTGTAAAAACACCAAATTTGTATTCACTGTGTTCGATTAGTTTGACTCAAATCAGAATCATTTTCTACAGTTGACCACATGTTCTCTTTTTTTTCCTTTTTTGTTTCTTGTTGTTTTTGGGTTGTTGTTTTTTGTGAGGGGAAAGGAGTTTTTTGTTGTTGTTTTTGTTGTTTTTTTTCTCTTGATGTCATTGAAATCTCTTTTTTTTTTGTTTTTGTTTTGTTTTCGTATAATTGCACTTTTGGATTAATACTATTTTTTTTTTCTTTTTGTTGTGTTTCTTCACATTTGTGTCTTTATTATTCTGTCCTCGAGGAAAAAAAACAAAGAAAAAATCATTTCGCTCATTTTTAAAAAATGACCTCACATTTTTTTTTTTTGCTTATATCCCCATGATCCTTTTTTTTTCCTTTTTTTTTTTCTCTGTGCGCGCATTTTATTTGTGTGCTTCTCACTTCTCTTTGTGTCTTCTCCTTTCTCGTCTTTTACGCACTGTCTCCTTCACATGTCACATACTCTCATATATATATATATATATATATATATATATATGTATTTGTAAGTGTATAAGTGTTTGCGTTCTCTGTTTGTGCTGTTGCTGTAATAGTCGTATTTTTCTCTCTATTTTTCTCTTTTTTTTTCTTTCCTTTTTCTTGCTCGTTGTTCTTGTAGTGGTTCTTTCTGGATGGTTTGGGTGTAGTTGTTATCTTCTCCCTTCTTCATTTTTCCTTTTTTTTCTTCGCCACTCTTCTTGGGATTCTCTCATCTTTAAAAAAGTGTACGGTCCAGCCCATCTGCACACCTCTCACTCACTCCGTTGTGGGAAATTGCATTTGATACAACTTCTGCTGCAAATCACAACTATTCGCAAACGCAATCACAACCCCTGCCGCTCGGCTTGAGCGCACCAGCATGCGGGTGACATTTCCCACATCCACCGAATCCACAAAGCAACGACACGGTCGCTTAAAGCTATCAATCACCTCCAACTCGACTTGATCCTCCTGATTGAGGTGGGTGGGCCGCCACTGCGCCGGGGAGACGACATTACTCCCAACCACTTGAATAAGTGGTGCGCCAACGGGGACCGGAGAGGCACCGAGGGCTTGACAGTACGCCGTACTCCCTGCCGCCGTCGACACCAACACCCCATCGCCACGAAACATGCGAATACGCTCCTCGCCGTTTACCAAAATGCGAATCAGTGCGGTCTGTCCACTCGAGCGTTCCACCCAGGCGTCGTTGAAGGCGAGCTCCGACAGTAACACCTTCTCCCCTGTTGCCGTCTCCTTTTCAGCGAGGCAGTAGAGCATCGTCGTCGAGTGCAGTTTGAGTGGGGCAAAGAAAAGTTCATCAAGCATAGAAGGGTCATTTAACAAGTACCCCACATGTCCGGCGTTGACACCAAAAAAAGGGATAAAACGGTTCCAATTGTTTCGAATACAGTGCATCATGTAACCATCGCCACCAATAGGTACAATAAGGTCCGGTTCCTCCCCATCACGGGGTTGAAACATCTGAAGCCTCTCATAGTGCTCCCGTGCCAAGAGGTTATTCTTGTCATAGTGCAACTCCAGTCTCGGAATGAGCCCCGCAAACGACAAGGATGGCACAAAACCCGATGACGGCACTTTTAACTTTCGCCCCTTTCCTCCCGCGGCGGACACGGCGGCGGCGTTACTTATCTTCGCGGAATACCCTTTCCGGTAGTCGCGGTAGAGGCCGTGACTCGCGATGTATCGGTTGACGGGCTCTGTGAGGAGGGAGGAAGGGTCTCCCTCCCGCTCCCACAGCGCCTGTCGCACATCGGCGCCGGTGCAGCGCAGAATCGGGTGCACCTCCACCCGCGCCACGGGCGGGGCGGGTTGGGAGTCACTCCAGACCTGTCGGTGCGGTTGGTCCGGGGCGAGGAGCTCCTCCACGAGGTGGCGCACCTTGCGCCGCACCGGGACGCCCGACTCGGGTGTCAGGCTGTGCGTCTCCTCCCCCCACGCCTCATCGAGGCCGTCGCTAAATGCGGGAGAGGCGGACAGGGCCTCGTGGGAGAGCTTCGGGGGGTCATGCGGGTTGGGTCTGCTGTCGATTGGATGATTCCGGTTGGTCGTCGCGCCGGGCGTGTGGGTTTGGTCGGAACAGTGTCCACCCCTATCGGGAGCGCTGTGGACACTGTCATACCCCCCGCTATAATGGTGGTTTCCATCCTTTCTATGGATCGTCCCCCCACCCTCGCCATGAACTCCACCTTCACCCGGACTAATCTCATCATCCTTCTTCTTTCCGTTACTAATGCCGCAACCATCATCATTACTACTACTGCTACTACTGCTACCATTACCAAGGCTACCTTGATTTGTACTAATCCCACTACTACCCGGAAAGGGGCGTAATGCGGGGGATATGTCATTAACGGGCGAGGACGCAAGCCATGACACCGCGGAGGAGCAGAGGTAGGAGCGACTTATCTCCACCTCGTCCTCACCAACGGGGTCAACCGGGGTACGCGTGTGCGTATCGGTGCCATCCTCATGCGCGAACCCATTTTCTAGAGCAAGACGCGACTTGCCAGCCTTCTCGACAGATAAACTAAGCGTCTGAAGAAGTAGCATGGGCACATCCAGTTTGAGATCACTAAAATGTGACCATTTGTGCATCTCGTGTGCGTCGTGCAGCCAATGAACAAGGGTGCTATTCTTGTACTTTTGTGTGAGTTCGCGGATGCATGGCATATCCTCATCCGGGTGTTCAAGCGCGGTGAAATCCACGTGAACACGTGGCAATCCACGCGACGCGAGAACTGTCAAGGCAGCCAAGTGTGTTGAAAGTCGAAGTGCCACAGGATACCGCGTGTTGGGGAGCAAAATAAGGTGCTCAAACGGAAGCAACGCACTTGTTTTCATGCTCTCTCGAAAGGAATCAAAGCACCATAAATCGGTGATGTGGTCGTCAGTCAGTGTAGTTTCTTTTTTACCTTCGCCAACGAGCAGTCGAAAAAGCTCGCGATGTTGTAGTGTTGGTGGGTCAAGATGCAACGGGAATATGCCGACGCGGGAATTGGAATTCAGAGCAAAGTTAGGGCAACAAATAAAAAAAGTTCGACGAAGCATCGCTCCAAGAGGGGTTTACCGCGCACTCCACCTTAGGACAGAAAGTCGAATGAATATACACAACCAAAGCAAACAAAAGAAAAAAAAGAGAGAGAAACAAAACGCAAAGACGCACAAACAGAAGAACGCTTAGCAAGATAAATCAGACGCCTTTTTTCGGATCTTTTGGTGTGTGTGTGTGTGTGTGTGTTGTAGACCTTTGATGTCTGTCTTTGATATTGTTGGTGCTTTCGGTGTCCCTTTGTGGACTCAAATTATTGCCTTTTCTTACTCAGTGAAATCTCTCCAAAAAAAGAAGGAAAATATTCTTTGAACTATTTCCTCTTGTTGTACGTCGCGTCATATACAACCCTGACAAAGTCAATAAGGGGCGTTTGTGCTCTCCCTCCCTTTTGTAACACGTATACATATATATACATATATATATATATATATATATAGGGCAGAGAAAGTAAAAAAAGAAGGAGAAAAAAGAAAAAGAAAAAAAATACAAGAGCAGAATAAGAAGTACATACATAAAAAACATGTAAAAACAGAAAAGTTTGAGCATCCTCAAAAAAAAAAAAAACATCCTCTTGTAAAAAAAAAAAAAAATACACCCAAACATTTGCATATATAAATGTTATTTCTTGTTTGTGTTGTGGTTTATGTTTCTCAAACTCCGTGCAAAAGAAGGAATTCAAAAAAAAAAGGAAAAAAGGAAAAAACATTGCACTCAATAAATCTGCATGTTTCATATATTCTTCGACGCACCCAAACCCATCACTGCAAACCATTCATCAAAAAAACGTTCCCGCACATATTTTATTCCCTTTTTTCCCCTCCATTCATTTCCCTTTCCAACATCTTTTCCCGCCACCTCCATCACCTCTTCCTCTTCCACCTCTTCGCCCATAACGACATCCGCGCTCGTCCGCCATGCGGCCACGGATTCCAAAAAAATCCCGCCATATTTCATCTCCGCCAAAAACGCAGCGGTGGTTGCATCCTTGCTTGCCAATCTCTCCTTGCAACGTTCCGTGCAGTTGTCCCAAAACACCCCCTCGTCCATTCGGCAGTCCACAAGGATAGGAAATTGTCGACGATGCGCTGCGGGGAGTCGCGCCCCTGCAGAGCGCAGCACTGCCCGAAGTAACACCTCATCGCCATGTTGCTCCATACGAGCGGCACGTCGAATAGCGCGGTCAAGAAGCATAGCGCAGATGGAAGCCATCGTCTTTGACCACTCCGAGTTCATGTTCATAGGACATCGTGCTATAGTACTACTACTATTGCTATCCGTATTGGATGTTGATCTTGCAAGAAGAAAGAGGAGCTGTTGTGCGAGGAGTGTCATGGGCAAAGATACTATCGACCAACGCTGCTGCCATTGGTACGCCGTGGAACTAAAGAAGTGCATACACCAATCCAATTCATCTAAACAAAATGAAGATGAAGATGCATCTGGTTGCGGCAGCGGATTTCGTCGTCGCATCCATTCCTCTGAAAGAGATTCAAGGAGACCCGCACAGAGGAACATGACTGTGCCATTGTGAGTCTTATTGCTATTCCGTATGTTTGACTCGTCTAATGTGTCCAAGAAAACCTCCGCGGCAGTCATCATAAATGTGACACCCGCCTCAAGCCATTCCGCATCGCTGCTACTCGGGAGGAATGTGCGGATAAAATCTCTATTCCATTCGGCGTGGCGCGTCCCAAGTGTCTCTATGGTGGCGCCAGCGTGAAGAAGAGTGCAAAGGTGTGCATGACCGGCGTCCATCCACGCGCGACGCACAGCGACTCCAAGAATGGCGCTCACACTCACATCCACAAGTGCATCACCGGGTGCATCTCGTCTCGTCGGTTGGTCGACTGACGAGACAAGAGAAGAAAGGTCCCCAAAGCCAACATGCAAACACGGCACACGCCTCAAAGCGGTGCCCAATACTCCAACGACATCCAACATAAATTGTAACGAGACACTGTCATGTTTCACACCGGAGCTGACTTTGGTGCAGCTCGGGAGGTGTATGGAATTGCCATGTCGCAGTGCAACAGACCATCGAGAGGAGGAAAAGAGCGTATTCAAAGACTCTGACCGAGTGGCACCATCAGTCGTGTCGACGGTCAAACCAAGCAAAAGTGACAATGCCGAGGAGGACGATGTCTTATGGTGTCCAAATGCAACATCCATCCCAACAGCCTCGGCTGTATCGGCGAGGAGAGTCCACCAAGAGGCCACAGTACTCACCTCCAGTCCACCGTCACGTCCGGCGAAGGTGCGCAACATTTCAGTGCAGACATCATCCAAAAAAGAAGATGCCTCTAGTGGCGTCGGTTGCGAGGAAGTAGTACCCCACTTGACGCAACTAATCTGCCAAAGAAGAAGAAGGTGTTCAGTAGATGGTGTCACGTGAGACATTCCACAGCGGTCTGTCTTGAAGGAGGAGTAAATAAAAGGTATCGCCTGCAGTTGACGGCGTCGTGATGTACAAGATGGGCAAAGTTGATGCTGTTCACTCTCATGGGAGCCATTGAGATCCGTTAGATGTATGGAACTGTCAAGGACAGAAGCAGGAAGCATATCATAAAACCGAATGGCCACATTCTCAAGTGACATTTGAATGTCCTTTTTTTTTTTTGCTTTTTACATACAGCAAAGGGTCCTTCTTTTATTTTCGTTTATTTGCTATTGTTTTCTTGTTTTCTATATATTTAAGCAAGGTAAAACGAAAAATAACAAAAACCAAAAAAAAAAATGTTTAAGTATTCTTATGCGAGCATAGATAAAGTAGGAGTGCAATGTTTAAAATACTTGCTAGTCAGATGTAAAAAAAAAAAATATTTTGATTTGGCACATAGTTCGCAACTAATAATAATTTAACTACAAATGATACAAAAAAAAAAGAATGACGATAAGCACACAAGCATTTCGCTTCACTTTTTATTTGCTTTTACGAAGAAGAAGAAGAAGACAGGGCTTCGCTCATTACACAGCCGATGGTACATTGAAAAGGAGCGTAAATTCGTCATCCTCATCAACATCACCACGCTGGTGTATGACCTTTCCTCCTCTCTTTGGCGCGCCACTACCACTACTATAAATATTGTCACTAAGCAAAGCACTCCCCTTCCGTTCGTGCCGCAAAACTACATCTTGGAAAACTCCTTTACCCCCTCTTCCCATTTGTTCCACCGACCCAGAATGAATCACAGATTCACTCTGGAGGACATCATCAACACAAAAGTGATGACGACGGGGAGCACTCTTCGGCGTCGGCACAAGCCCCGACGACCCTCTCTCATTCTTCACCAAACGCGCTGGGGAGTGGTTTACTAGCGTTCCACTTGTCGTGGCTAACGCATCAGCATAAAGAGGCGTTGCATTGGGAAGTGACGAATCCAACGTTTCACTTGCTCCGTGCTGCGTTACTCGCTCGACTGGCGTCCATGGTTCTACAAGAGAAAATGGCTGCCCAGCCTCCCCTTTAGGTAACCCCGCAAAGGAAACGGCGTGCTGCACCCACACACCTGATGCCACATCGAGAACGGCGAGAAAAGCCAAATGAGCCGACTGTCGATCGCCAGCTCCCAAGAGTCCACCAACAACAAAGATTTTCCCATCCAGCGCAACGGCGGCGTGTCCACTGCGCGGCGGCGGGGGTGAACCGCTCCCTCCACCCAACCAAGAGGAGAGCAACTCCTCCCAGCAGCCGTCACTTGGTGTGTACATCCACGCATCGCTCAACTGTCCCACCCCGAACGAAGACATCGCATTGACACGCTCCTTTTTGTCAAGTGAGGGAGGTTGTCTGCGAAGGCCGCCAACGAACACAATGGCCCCATCTTCATCCCCCTCTGTCATCAAGGCGGCGGCGTGCAAGAGGCGTCCACGCGGTCTCACCCGTTGCTGCCAGCTGGACTTGAAGAAGAGCGACCGCCACGCCCAACGGGAGGGGTCGTACAGAAACACATCCGACGTCTCCCGTCCATTGGCGAGGACGCCGCCAAAGCACACCACCATTCGATTAGATGAGTTACAGCATCCATCATAGTCCATGGCACCACTGTTGTTGCCATTGCTGTCGCCAACGAGAAGAGCAGTGTGGCCCCAAATAAGTGGACCCGGCGAGGGACCATCGAGGGCCGTGCCGAGTGTGCGTCGTTCATGTGGAAAGCATGCGTCAAGGGATGGAGTAAACTCAAACACCACAGCGGATTCGGATCCCATTAAAGCGGATCTATAGCGTCGCTGTGGATGCGGAGTACTGAGTGGAAATCCTCCAATAAAGAGCAATGCGCCACTCTCCGGCAACGCCACCATCGCCCCATGGCAGCGACGGCCAGGGTGATTGCACATGGATACACCCAATCCCCCTTTGGAGATCGAAGGGGATGGGCATATGGGCACCTCTATGCGGCGCCAAACTGCTGGAACTAGAGCTAGCATGTAAATGGAAACGCAATCATCGGCTTCTTCCTCTTCCTCCTGTGGATTTTGGCTTGTGCACGTCTGTACTGAGCCATCCACAGGTTGAGTAGCTATGAATGGTGCGCGCGTGCAACCTCCACAAATAAACATACAACCATTCTGATACGCGCTAGCGTGATAGCATCTTGGTGACGGCAAAACTCCGGTGCAATGCATTCGTTCAATAGGTACTGGACAAGAAGCCTCTGTGAGTAGCGTCGTACTTACGGAAAAGGTTAGTGTCGAGTTGGAAAGTGTGCTGGTTGTGTGGTCATAGCCGCCAAAAATATACACACTGCGTCTAAAGCGAACCACACTGTGACCTTCTATTATGAGGGACATGATCCTCAACTTCTCTAATGTATACAGAAAAAAAGTTCCCGCCTACCACATTTTATCACAACATTTTGAAGACAACAACAAAAAAAAAAAGTGAATAAAATGCAAATGAGAAAAAGAACAAAAAAAGAAGAAGGCACCTCAACAAGGCAAAAACACACGAACGAAAGAGTAACGCTTTTCCAGAAGCACATTCAAATGCATACAAATATATAAAGACTATAAACACAAGTGTTCTTATAATAAAAATCAACAAACACAAAAAACAAAAAATCGGCACACTACTCATATACAAAATAAAAGGAGGAAACATAAAGAAAGAACAAAAAAATTAAACAAAAACAAAAACAAGCAAGTACTTGACAAATGGTACAAATAACAGAACAACCGCTAGCATTCCTCATCCTTTAAAACAAAAAGTGTGAAGAAAAGATCCAATAGTGAACCAAGCGTGACACCAACCGTCGCGTAGAGTGCACCAATGTTCATAGCAAGATCACGCTTCTCCTTCCACACAGCAGCAATGTAGCAGCAACCATCATGTGCTCCATCAGAGTGCACAACCAGTGTATCTGCTACTGCCTCAGCAGGACTCATTGATTCTCTCCTATTGAGATCACAACTAAGATGTGCTGCACCGTCAACAGCACCATCAAGAGAATTACACTCAGTCAAGGTAGATAGTACTATAGTATTTGCTTTCACAAGAAACTGCAGCAACTCACTTTTCTCACGTTCTTCAAGATTCTTGGTTGTCTCAAGAATATTGTAAAACACATTCACGTAGGAAGCTCCACCC